>KZ810429.1:25016-37907 GCA_000696205.2 Oncopeltus fasciatus
GAATCCATCTCAGTATACCTATTCTTAAATTGTATCGTAAAAGAAAGCGAGATGTAACCAATTAATTATATTCAATATTAGAAATAATTAAATTTTTTGATCGTCCTAAATTTTTAAAATATTAAATAATAACTGTTTTTCGCCGTAATCTATGGACGAGGGAGAATCAAATTAATAAGCCAATACTTTATTATATATTTTTATTATTATTTTTTTTAGTGAGGGACTGAGAGTTTTGTTATTGGTCACCTACTCACCTCTTGCCATTGAAATTTTGTCAATTTTTTAAAGTTTATTTTAATCAAATTACAAAATGTTTTTATGTTAACAGAAATGTAATAAATAAATAAAAGTTGATAAAAGAAATACTTATTAAGATTGTTCTCGAAGGTGTTTTGAAAAAATTTGGCTGTCAAAGTTTTTCTTTGATATAATAATTATCGATTATAAATAAAACTATGAAATTAACACAAAATGCACGTACTTAATATGTTTCAGGTTATCCACATGTGGGAGAACGTTTCCCGAGTGGAGGAGCCCAAGGTGAACACTCACTGTATCTACACGGGCGAAGTGGTGGACGACCCCGGCTCCGAGGTCTCTCTCAATCTCTGCCACGGCATGGTGAGTACCCACATTGTATCTTACAAGGAAATCTGCTACTGAGCACGCAATGGGGAGTATGTAGTAGTTGCTAGATCCCTAGGTTGCTAGGTTCATCTAAATATTTCAAGGCGGAAATGAGTCTCGCATTGCAATCTACGGGCCTTCCTGTATCCAATTTTATCACTCATCCCTTTATGTGAAATTCTTAAATGGTATGTTCCAGCACTTATGAATATATTTTTTTAAATGTGTCCCAATGCGCAATGCCTGCCAAAACAACCCACCATGAAGGAGCTGTTTATACGAAGCGGATTTCCAATGTGTACCATTACAGCTGAACATAAATGGATTTGATCTCTAATTCAGTCTTACAAGCCTAAATGGAGTGTAGGCTATTTTAGGCCGTGTCCGCCGGAGAGAGAAGAAACGCACTTAATCTTAATGTAACAGTCAAGTGCCTTTATTAACATGCCATGGAAGTCTAAAAGAGTATAAACCTTTTGAAATATTGCTTGAACTTTGATAATGACCTCACTCTAACTTAAATAATAATAAAATGAAATTTAGAAAATCACAATCTTAAGATTAAATTGATGTTAAATTCCTAAATAAACTAAACAAAAAACTGCAGAAACTAATTGATCCCTATAAAATATATAACTAAATTCGATTAGTATCTTATCTCCAACACACTTTTTTCTTAGCATGGTTTGACTTCATCTAATGGATAGTTATTTACATTTTCTTTTATAACTTATTCAATATTATTCTTATTATCTAAAATCTATAAAAAAAAATCCCAACCTCCTAAAATTTGCATAAATGGAGATTGGTTATTTAGTAGTACCAAAAAAAGTTTAACAAATTATATTGGTACTTTAATATTGTTAGTAAAATGCAATGATTAATTAGGATATTTCAGCCAACTCCTATCACAATTAACCTGTGACGATACAACTTTTCCTAATTATTATTCATTGAACAAAATTTTAAACAACAATTTTCCAAAAATATGTACAGAGAAAATGTTATAAATAACAATTAACCGCGTTGGTTTTATAATTAAAGAACAGTAAGAAAAATGTTCCTATTTTAGTCATTAAGGATCACATATTTTCTTTTTAAAAGCAATCTGCGGTGCGAGGGTATCTCATTGGATCATCTCGTTTCTCGCAATACTAGAGCCGCGGGTTCAAATCTCTCCTGGGCGATAAATAAATATGAGCCATGGATGTTTATAATGGGATGGTAACCTGTAGATAGCCCCTCCCTCTCTAAGTTGTTCAAAGGGGGCTAACGCTTAATAATAATTAAAACCAGTCTGTTAAAATACAGATGAAGGCGCTAGAGCATCCGAAGGGATACTGACTTGCGCTTTCGAATCTCGCCCTGGGCAATCTTGAAATAATAGATTGTCCAAAGCGATGGATGTTTAGAATAAGATGGAAATCTCTATATAGCTATCCATGAGTTGAAGGGCCTGGTAAGCGTGCATGTGTATGTTTGTAGAAAATGACCACCTTATTTGACTAGAGATATTTGCGAGCGATAAAGATTTAAAGACTTTTTTTTTTTTAATACTTTTTAAAAAAGCTCAACCATCACTTTACCTCCAAAAAACATTCGCTAATAAAGTTCGTAATTTAATGAGACTGCACTACCAAAACAATTTTGGTGCTAATTCTTTCTGCAACAAAGCAGAAGGTAATTCAAAGGTTTTTCCTCTTGTGGCGGAACACTTGGTAAACATGTATATTTTATTTCTCAAGTTAAGCGCCTTAGGAAATTATTTATAGACACAATATTTTTAGCGATTATTATTTTTATTTTTTTTTTTTTTTAAACTGTGAACCACTTTTTACCATTCAACGAATTATGTTCGAGACTATTTTCTTAGCAGCCAGCAAGTCTAATAAAAATATGCCGGATTTGTACTATCCAAATATGTGTTATATACTGCTAGAAACTGCTGCTTTGGGAATCCTTATTATTGTCAGGGTAAGCGGGAGTAAACATTAGGTGAAATAATTATGATATTTTTTTTTTTTTTTTTGGCGTTCGGTCAAAACTGTTCAAAATACAGTATTTTTTTTGTATCTACCTTGACCGAACCCCAACAAAAAAACATATCATAATAATATCTACGGTAAAAAATAAAACTCCATTAGGTGAAATAATTTTTTTCTTATTTATGAGTAATCGATTGTGATATTTCAAAGCATGATTCAACGGATTGTATTCAATGATAAAAATAATAATTCCATATTAATAATTAAATTAAAATCTTACATTGTAAAAAATATTTTGTCGTTTTGTTTCTGAATATAAACTTGAATGATAACACATTACAAATATCATAATTTGTTATCAGTATAATAAATAAGCAATTGTCATCCTCTCACCTATCAAAATTATGATGTCATACTCTTCTCTAGACAATATTATATGTTCTAAAAAGGTCTGCCATGCAGGAACAACGTGAATTAAAAACATCGTCCCTGCTCCATTAACAATAGATATAAATAAGAGTAAATATCTAACTCATTTCGAAATGCTGGAGAAAGGAATGGAAGAAAATCTTAAGACTTGCTCAAGACTGTATGCGAGGGAAGGATGTGAGAAGTGCTCAACACTCTGAGCTGCATTCTGTAATATACGATTTCGGAAATTATGTTTTAGTACACAAAATGTTTGGAGACTAAAATAGAAACATCAACTAATCAAGAGCTGTAAAGTTTTTACGACCTAACAATATATTAACGATTTGTCTCCCTCTTAACCAATTCTTCACCAATTCTTTAATTGATATCAGCTACTTTTAACAAAACTGTCCTTCGATTTGAAGAAAAAGCTTAAATACCGCTTGTTTACCTTTATTTTTCTAATTTCTCATTTACAATCTCTAATTCAAAGAATAGAATAATTTTTTCAAATTTCTAAAGTAACGAAGGTAAGTCGCATCATGTCCCAACATGTCTCATCGATTTTCTTAGGAGAAATCTGCTAAAATATTAATGTATAAATTAGTTGATTTTTTTTAGTTGGGATTCGGTCAAGGTTGATCCAAAAAATACGTACTTTTTTAAAGGTTATTATTATCTGCCGATGTTTCGGCTTACATAGTAAGCCATCTTCAGGGCTATCATGAAGGCGAGAGGGGATGTCGTGCCACTATTTGATCAGAGTCGTGAACATGTGATCCAGATAGTAAACCGAAGCGTTGGCAGATAAATTTTTTAAAAATTCACATTTTTTTTTTTTTTAAACAACCTTGACCGAACCCCAACAAAAAAAAATTCTAATAATGTCTACGATCAAACACTTTTCATTTTAATTAATGTATAAATTTCAACAATAACGCGCGTGATTAATAATATCATGGCAGTGCAGTTACTCTCAGTATGTACTTTTCATAATAAGTGACAATTTCAATTTAAAAATGCTTTCAAAAGTAGATATTATGTGGTATAATTTAAAAAAAAAAAAAGTTACCGACGAGGATGGGATTCGAACCCACGCGTGCAGAGCACATTGGATTAGCAGTCCAACGCCTTAACCACTCGGCCACCTCGTCTGCGAGGTCAAGCTGCCTTTACTTTAAATTAGTATTCTTTATTAGATATAATTTCTGTTTGTTAATAGATAAGATATTAGAATTGAATTTTACTCTTTACTATATAACATACTTTGATTTTTTAAAACGTAAATTGTGATATTTATTTAAATGTATCATTTCTTTTATAATTTAAAAATTCCATACTGATGATATAAACAATATAATAGTAATATCATAATTTAAGAGTGATTCACATTAGCTTTTATTATTTCTGAATTTCATAAATCTAATTTTTTTGGGGGGGTTATTAGGTTATAATATTAAAAGAATAATTTTATTACTCCGTTAAATGGTCTCCTAAATATGAGGAACTATTTGTGTAGATATATGATTTGAATGTAACTTGTAACGTTCAACCCTTTAAAAAAAAAATAAATAAATAAAAATAAAATATATGTGAGCGTGTTGTGTGTGCGCGCACTCGCGATTCATATCCATCTGTCCATTTAAAAATAAAGTCATTATTTAAGCTTTCTCTTGCATTCTGTGATGATTTTGTTATTGCTCAAATCAAGTGAAGGTATTTATTCTTTATAACCCTACAGAGAAATAAATGAATTATGAATTTGTTAATATAACAACTATTAGGGCTAGGAGTCTTTAAAAGAAGTAATGAATTTAATGTGTTTGCTTCAGTATTTTCCAATAATCTTTAAATATATATGTTGATAGCTTAAATCTGACGAGTATTAAAGAGGATAATAGGAAGTTCAATTTAATAATTTTCCAAATTATTTGATACATGTTTGTAGGCATAATTAAATAAATAAGTATAAATCGATATAATGTTTGCTGTTAAATATAGTTTTTCTAAAATTATTTTAATTTAATTATCCGTTATTATGTGATTGTATTCATTTCATTTTTTTAAAATCATGCTAATTAGTATTTACATTAATAAATTCCTTAGCTTGGAAACCCATTGCATTATTTCCGACTTCCGTTCCACACGAGAATCGGGGATTTTAAAGTTACAGGAATTTATTTAGAGGAATAGTCTTCTTAAGGCCAGATGTCCTGATGGAATCGCCGTAGATGTCTCTCGAAGAGTTCTAGCTGACTGAAGTCACCCGTTGTCGAGAGTGAGGTGTATCTTACTTCCTTCCTGACACTGTCCAGCTCCTGTTCTCGGAACATGCGCAACACAAGCTGCACACGCCTGCATCCATGGGCACTGCAAGCCGACAGTCTCAAGACCTCAGCCAACTATAGAAGTGTATTCTATATTTTACATGATAATTATCAACAAAACTACTTGCACATTTGCTTAGAGTGCAAAAACTTGAGAGATTTTCAAACAAGAAAATTCACTGGCCTTGGATAAAAAGATATATCGTTTTTAAAATATTTTCGTATTTGAAAATCACAGATGCTGTAGTTTTACTTATTAGGAACTAAACCTAAGGCAATTTTAGTTTATCAGTAAAATCGATACAAGGCGCTAACCTGCAGTCCCATGAACTATAAGTGCTTCTAATTAGGATTTTTAACTAGGATTTATTGAGAAATAAAATTTTTTTGAAGTGATTTAGTAAATCAGACTGTAATTACCAGAGGTCAAAAATTTTAATGAATCACACTGTGGGTTCTAATTATGGTAGAATTTCAATTCAACGAAATTTTATATTTATCATAAATTTTTTTAAAAATTGTATTATATGCTGAGTTGCTTCATTACATGTGCGTTATCTTAAAACTAATTTACATATGAAAAATAAAATAAAAGTTTCTTCTTAGTCTTGAGAACTGTAATTTCCATTAATACATTACCTAATAACAGTATTAAAATCATTATTTCTTATGAACATGCATAATTGTTTGACTAAGACAGAATATTAATCTAGAATCCAAGCTTTGCTAGGATTTTTATCAAAAACGTAACCTTGCTCAATGTTTTCTTTTGGACTAATTACTGAAATTTATATTCATTTTTTACCAGGAATTTTCGTTAAACTGAAACCGACAAGTGTAACGCAATAAGTTTAAATAATTATTTGACAATCCATAAGTTCTAAGTGCTTGCCTACCTGAAACCCAAAATTTGAATAGAAATATATCATCAGTTTGTATTCGCCATATTAACTTAATCCCAGAAAAAATCATGATCTCTTTTTCTTAAGAAAATTAAATTAAGGACTAGATTTCCAAAGATTAAAATTTAACATTGAAAAAATATAATACTATAGTAGTTATTGAGGTTTTGGATGCAGTCCATAAGTGGCGGTATCTTCGAACCTCACTTTTTCGAACATCTTATTATTTATTTATTGTTAAATAAACTGTTGTAATAATTTTGAAAGCACAAAATTTTTAGTCCTAGAAGTAAGATCATTAAATATTAAAAAGCTTGTTCGGCTTAAGCTAAAAATCCACTAATTTACCAAACCTTTATAACTATCGACTTGCTGCTTGTACCACATTTAGTAAACGTAGTTTGAATACATTTTTGTTTGGTAGTGTTTATAGTAAAAGCCGTCAATAAGTGAACATCTAACTTCACTTAACAATTTCTAGAGAGACTTCTCGTGTTTAGCAGATTTTGATTGTCAAGTGACTAGATAAATGTGAATTTTCACTGAGATGAACACTTAGGCAGTGAGTAAATAATACTACATATTCAAGGAGTCAGTGATGGTGACAGGACAAAATCTCATTGGAGCCTCTTCTAAACATAAGGGGTAAATGCTAAAACCACCCTATCTAAGGGCAGCCCTGACCCACCTGTAGAGGTGTTATCTCTTACTTCGAAGAGGCAAGTGCATAGCTCCTCACAAGCTAATTCATCGAGAGCATCTCCATCCTACCTCTCCCCACTCTCATTCTCTCATCCCCCCCCCCCCCCCCACGCTCTCCCTCTCTCTATCACTCCCTCTCTCTATCACTCCCTCTCTCTATCTCTCCTCTCTCCCTCTCTCCCCCACTCCCCCTACTGGCTCACATATACATAAGTGCCTTCCTTACACCTTGAATATCTTTATTCATATTCCCTTTCACCACTCCGTAACAATTTTAAATAATATTTTTTCTGTCCATAACCCCATCCCCCTCACATTGTCTCCCATACCCATCCCTAGACAATTACCTCCAATCCCTTTTTAATGGTCCCTTAGACTGGCCATTGTTTAGACCTCTACTGGAAGAGTCGAAGCATGATTAACCTTCCGCCCCCTTGCGTCGAGGAAATGGTTTCTGGGGCTCTTCCAACTAAGATTAGGCCAAAAACAATTTTCAGCATTTCAAAAATATAGCTTATTCAACAAAATAGAAGTAGAGTCACTGGATTTAACATTTCAAATTTCGTACTTGTTAAAGCTGTTACCTCTTTTGAGGTCAAATATATTATTAATCATCTGACTAAGTGTTACAAAAATTGCTGAGGTTTAATTACCGAGCTAATACTCAAAAATCCCCCAAATATCAGTTTTTGTATATTTTATTTTCTGTCAATCTCTACTGTTAAATGAACTAACACTTTCCACTCCTCTAGATATTTTCCGATCATCCTTTCCCACTCACGGTAAACCTGTCCATAGTGTATCCTCCTATTAGCCTTCTCTCTTTAGTGTACAAGGTCTTAGAGATGATCTCCCGACCTCCTTGACCTTCGTTCCAATTAACTGGGGGCGGGATCAATGGTTTATGATATAATGTTTTTATTTTACTTGTTTAACTTTTTTTTCTCATCAAATTACAAAATCTTTTTAACCCCTATGTAGGCTTAATATAATAAATAAAGATTTAAAGCATAATAAAAACAAAAATTTCCTACGTCGGCTGAATATTAACTAGATGGCTTTTATTCGATTCTATTCCTCTTGAAGTTCTATTGAAATGGTCCATGTACATTAGAGTGTATTTTATTCCCTAATTACCAAAGAGTTAGTAGTGGTAGTCTGGAGGGTTCACTCGGCAATTTTTAGTAAGACAACAGTCTTTTAGTGTGGAAACTAGTGTGCTCTATGTATAGTTTTTTTTATTGTTTTTTTTTTCATTAAACTTTTATTTATTTATTACATTCTGTTAAATTAAAACATTTTGTAATTTGATCACCACAATGAATCAGAAAAAAAAATGACATTCAATATCAATCAGATGAGGAGAGGTGACCAATGACACCACTCCCAAATTATTTACAGATTATGTCCCCAGGAGGTCACTGGGCCATCTTCGTTTGGGTCAACTCCCCGTCGTAGGGTTTGGAGTTGGAAGACATGGTCTGTGCTAGTGGATTAGGATACTATGGCAGTTTACTTGATCAGTATCGTAGGCCAATAAGTGCCAACTTCTTTCCTGATTAAGTCATTTTCAGAAATGACTTAATCAAGAAAGTCAGAGTCAGCTTAGTCCGTCAGAGTCGGAGTCAATTTATTCATTAACCAAACTTTTTTCGGTAGAGGAGCCTGTCGACACCACACTTTGTTAATTTAGGCATTAAGGCCCAGGAGGTCACAAGGCCATCTTCGTTTTAGTCGTTGGGGTGGATCATAGGGGTTGGAGTCCGATGACAGGGATTGAGCATATGGATTAGGGTGTAATTGGAGTTTACAGTGGAGGAGCGAAAAGCGAGTGGAGATGAAGTCTTGGACGAATGGGATATTATAGTCTTGATGTAGGGTGGAGTTCGAGACATAATATGGAACATTTGCAATAACTAAGGATTTTGGATTGGAAGTTGCAATAACTAAGGATTTTGGATTGGAAGGATTGAATAAGTTCTATATATAGTAATAGTTCATGTTATCAGGGACGTAAAATTATATTTATTTATTTTTTCATTTTTTTTATTATTAATTGGTAAATAATAAATAAAGGAACTATTATTTTTTAAAGAAACTAATCATTCAATTTTAAGCATGAATGAATAAATATGTAACTTGAATTTGCAAAATTACAGTTACTCATGTCTCTGCAAAACATGTTAAATTCAATAGAGTTAATAAATATTCTATAAGTTATAGTACTTTTGATGATTAGCCTATCCCGTAGTTAGAGAAATCAACCCTTTTCCAGGATGTAATGGAAATTCATAAAATGAGAAAGGTAGTCAAGAAACCAGATTAGGAAATATGGGTTTGATATCCGCAAGCAGTGGATACTATATCGATAATAAATTACATTTGAAAGATAAAAATCCTTGTGATCTGTGACAAACTCATAGATCACCTTACAAGGGTCAGAGGATCACAAATTGACTTGCCTTAGAGTTTGTTAGGTAACTTTGTAGGCTTCAGGATTTAAGATAATTTGTTTATTCGGCACGCTCAGATTAGCAATGTTTTGAGGGGTGAGGATCAGTCTGGAATATTTGTTTTACTCTAAGCATAATATATGCATACAATTTCAGTAAGTTTTGTCTTAACGGGATAATTGTTTTTTAAGTAAAGAATATAAGTATACTTAGAAATTTCTGAAATCTGAACGAATTTTATAATTATATTTTATAGTTATTTTAAAGAGAACTCAAGAAGTGCCCCTCAGCCCCCCCCCCCCNTCCATTGTCTAACGACATCTATGGCAATTAAGATTTTTTTGCAGTCCAAGAAGTCGCCACACAGAACAATTGTATCATCTGCATTTCTTCTTGTATTTATAAATTTGCCATTTATTTTCGCCAAAATCCAGGTTGGGAGTACTTGCTTGAAGATATTATCCGAATACAAATTGAACAACAGTTGCGAGAATAAGCACTCTTACCTGACTCCTCTTAAAATTTTACACTCTGCTATTGATTTTCCGTTAACGTTAACAGTCGCTGTTAGGTGCCAATACAAATCCCGGATGATCCGTTCGTCCCTACCACCAACCCCTCTGCCCCTCAGCATCTCTAGCATCATGCTGAATGATATCAACATTCCATGCGCCAAGCTCAATAGTAACATCTCTTTTTATGTCTTAAGTTGTATGGACTTCGCATGCTGACAACTGAGGAGGCCCCACGGTCTGATATTTCACTACCTTCTCTCCTCCTCCTACTCAAATTCATATTTGCTATTCTTAGAAGATAATATAATATAACATAGTAGTGTTACTGCTACTGCCCTGCAACTGCTGGTATTTGGTTCTCAATAAGAAAGCACTAAAATAGTAATTGTTGTACAGCATGATTAATTTGGTAGTAACTTTTTAAAATTTTAAATCTTTTAACATATCCAATTATTATATTCTTCACTAAGAATAAAAATTGATTTTAACTAGTTCGAACCGTATATTGATTATAACTTCAGGGCATTTTGATTATTATGAATTTATATATTTCTGTTGAAAGTTTGTTTTTTCATTATAATTATTTTGATTTTTTTTCTTCACTAAGAATAAAAATTGATTTTAACTAGTTCGAACCGTATATTGATTATAACTTCAGGGCATTTTGATTAATATGAATTTATATATTTCTGAAAGGAGTGCTGTGTAAGGCATCAGCCACTTTTGTCAATTTCAACTTGTCTTGTAGAACTTTTATCATGTCTTGTAGAACTTGACAGCCCCATTGTAAATTAGTGACCGCGATACAACGTATAATAACAGTGTCACTTGTATACTGCTTTGGGAAACTCTTCTTACGTTTTCCATGTTTTGAGATGTCACATTAAAAGCACCGCACGGTCCGTAGATCATGCAACTTTTTACTGTATCAAACAATTCTAGCCTAAAGGGTTATTATCACTACCAATGAATATAGAACTAGCATACCTTCTATTATCTGTCTTCATTGGTTTCTGGAAGATGGTTTGCAGAAACCAATGAGAACGGATAATAGAAGGTATGATAATTCTAGCCTAATTGAAGGGTGAACGGCTGAAATTATTTTATCAACTTCTCTGGAACGGATCCGTTCGAATAGCCGTAAGCAAAATTATATCTAAATAAAAATGTAGATAGATCGAGGACAAACTTTATTTTCGGTTGCCGGAAGGTTGCAATTTGAAAAAAAAATACTCATTTGGTGTTTTTTTTTAAATAATTTTGATGGTATTGTTAATGAAGAATTTGTTCCTGATGGATACCTTTACATATGAGGGCATAATAATCTAAGGGTTGATCGCCCCTAAACCCGATCCTACCTACCTACCTTTCCATATGAGGAAAGTATACTCCACACAGACTGGTCCCTGTTACCAAAGCTCACCCATTCAATGTCCTCCCGGAGTGAATGGGCCATTGAGAAGAGGCACAACTCCTTCATTACAACACACTCCCATTTGCCCATTGTACTCCCACTTCAACCTACCTCTCTTATAATGGCTAATTATAAAGCGAAGATTTATATCTGCCTTCATCGACTTCTTAAGGGGCTTGTTTCACGACCATTAGATGCGTCGTGTATCTTCTCATGAAAGCGAGAAGCTAACAGTACAAAACGAACAGCTGTACATGGCATTAACCTCATCTTCAAGAACGAACTTTTGATGAGTTTACAAATAGATGAGAGTGGAGTTATATCATAACCCTATTTTAATCTAAGAATCATTGTAGAGTTACAATGTCTTACTTCTAAAAAAAAATTTTAAAAAATCGGCTTATATCATTTACTGAAGTCTTTGTTTCGGTTTTGGTCCAGTCATGATTTAGTTGCTCTAAAGTGTAAGACTCTCTCCTTCCGTCGCCCCCATTGCCCTGAAGAAGGCCTGACATTTAGACCGAAACGTTGGCAACAATAAGCACATTTTATGTTCAATAGTTTTTATTTATTCCTGTTCCCAAGAGTGAATCTCCGTCTAATCCTTCCTTGTACTTGTTTTCAGCTTAAAAACTTGATAATATATTAATGGCCTTCTTAATGTTTTATTTTACAGGCCTATAAAGATTTATAGATTATTGATATTGTCATATATTGCCCTGCATACAAAAACAAATATTAATTTATGTAGTAATTTGGAAAACAAATAAATCCGTCTTTATCGTCTCAAAGACTTTGGATAAAATAAAGACACATTGAGTGTATTTGATTATTTTTATTTTTGGTTCGTGCTTACCTGTTGGGTTACATTTCATTTTGACCCTCGGATTCTCATCTAGGGGAGGATGTTCTGAAATCTTGAAATTTGGTGAGTCCAGAGGTTCTAGTGGGTGGGAATTGTTGGTTTGTGTACACAGGGAGGTGCAGGTAGGAGAGAAGAGGACCAAGGGTGTCCTGGCGCCTCTACAAAAGCCGTGTATGCGTATATAATCCAGCCCCTGCATGGTATAAAAAGTTAAGGGTAGTAGAAGTCCCTTTGCACAGTCATCATCTAATATTTTCTAGGAAAATCACCTTTTTATTTAATGCCAGTCTGAACCCATGTTAATTTATTTATATTATTTGCTTTTAACTGAAATACATTTAATTTATATGCATATGTATTGTGGCGGCGTTTTCGCTGGTTCGAATGTGGCTAATAAATAATAAATATTTAATATTAAAAATAAAAGAAAAAGAAAGAAAAATTGAATATAATAGGTAACAAATTACAACTTACAAGGTAGTTTCAGCAAGCAGCTCGGTCCTCGCGCTCACCTGCAGTCCTTCCTCCAAAGCGGCCCTGAAATTAAAGGTCTCTAACTCGGCCAAGAGAAAAACCCAAAAATTCAGAGCACTTACCTTCTGGGAATGCGTGGCAGCCGTGAGTGAACGAAGAGAAGTGGACTGTATTATGAATTGGAGGCGCATAAGGCGGCACGAAATACTAAGA
>KZ810431.1:12968-35289 GCA_000696205.2 Oncopeltus fasciatus
TATATATATATGTATGTATGTATGTATGTATGTATGTATGTATTATAAATAAAATGGATATATGTATGCCGAATTGGCAGGCCTCGAAGGGGTAGCAGAGCACTTGTTCGAAAAAGGTCAGTAAGGTACTTAAACTAGAAATCAACAGGAGTATGTATGCACCATTACTTGTGTACTCCCCAGAATCATGGATAATCTCTACCAGGCACAGAAGAAAGGTGAGGTGGTAGAAATGTGGTTCTTGTGTAAATACGATATACCACAAGAAGTAATCGCATTAGAAATACATTGGTCTAGTCTTACCACAAACTCAGACTACTCCAGACAATCATACAGAAGAGAGACTTCCATGGTTTTTACACCATAGGAAGGATTGCCGGCAAGAGGCTAAAGTCCAGGACCCAGGCAAACAAGGGAAGATCCAGTCCACGTGGCCATGATTGGGGAAAGAGGTTACTCACAGAGCTTAGAGCGTTCTGGAGGAGGTGCCCTAAAACTTACTATGATAATATTATGATTAACATAGAAAAAACGTTTTTTACTCGCACTTAAAATTTCAGGTAATACCCACTACTATTGGCCCGATATCTATATATACATGCATTAATGACTTTAATTTTTGGTGTCAAGTATGTCGAATGGGAGAAAAATTTCCAAAAAAATATGCCATAAGAACGCATTCAATACATTCCTTCTAAATTCGCTATTGGCCGGCTACCTATTGGTATAAAATTAAATCTAAATTTTCCTATTTAAAAATATGTTTGGTAAATTAGTTACAGACTTAAGTAAAGTCTTCATGGAGCTTTAAAATAAATATAAAGAAGACTTGAATTATTATTTTTTTATTCTAAGCTTTTCTTTTTAAGAAAACAAAATGTGGCCATCATACTTTGTCTGTTCACAACCATTAATTAAATGTTATATTTCATGCTATTTAGATGGCAGAAAAAAGTTATTACATTTTTCTCTCTTTACTTCCACAGCAACCAAACGAGACATGGAAGGAGGTGCTAATTATCAAGTACAACCCTGCACAGGGGTGCTTCATAGGTGGAAAAAAAAATAGAAAATACAGTATTTTCGTTTAACTACTGAACTGTCAAGATTTAAATTTTTTAATTTGTTATTGGAGATTACACAAGCTACCATGTTGAATATCGTATAAATAGTCGGACATTTGTTAAATTGCTCTATCAAAAGATACACACTGTGTTAGTACGAAAGATATGTACGGAGCGGATTATTTAGGCAACAGACCGCCCACTTCCCATATGAACTCTGACTAATTAATAAAGCTTTGTCTAGATTGACAGCAGGAATATTCACATGGTAATTCTCATCATATGGACGAATAAAGACAACTACAGAGAATAATATTCAACACTTTAACATAATAAATGTGCAGCAAACATGGAAAAAAAAAAAGTATTTTTTAAATGGAGTTTTTTGACCGTAGATATTATTCTTAGATGATTTTAGTTGGGGTTCGGTCAAGGTAGATCCAAAAACTGACACCCTCCTGTCCAATGGTTTTCCTACTCACACCATTAAAAAACTTGTAAAATAATTTTTTATTTCCACTTCTCCAACTATCCCCACCCCCACAAATAACGTCCTCATTTTCCGTTCTCTTCCCTATATTCCAAAACTTTCTGAAAATATCGAGAAATCTCTCACAAAAATTTCCCTAACCTCAAGCTTTCTTTTTCCACCAACAACAAACTAAAATCTATTTACACCATTCTCAAAGACCCCATCCCCCTTCCGAACAGAACTAATGTCGTCTACTAAAATTCTCTGTTCCACACCTAATTGCCAAGGTTCTTACATTGGACAAACAAAAAACCCTGTTTACCGTAGAATGAATAACCATAAAAATTACATAAAGAATAAACTAATAAAAACTGCCCTCACTAAACATGTTTTTCATGAAGCACACATTTGACTTCGATAGCCTAACCATTATTTCCTCTATGAACCCTATGAACGCAAACGCATTTTATCTGAAACCGTTCACATTAATTTACAACATTATCCAGTTAACGACAGAACGGACATAGAACAAATTTCCTCAACTTATTCCAACATTTTCAACATTCTAAAAACCATCAGCCCTCCTTCTCAATAAACCTGTCAAACATTTTTCCCAGTTCCAAAGTTACTTATTCACAATAATATCCTTCCTTTTTTCCTTTGTCCTTTTTATTGCCCCCGTTTGAAACAGGCCGCTTTCCCTTTGTACCTTCCGCCTCTTACCTTCCCCCTCACCCATTCACCCTTCCAGCACCCACGGTGTCTTTGGGTAATTTTTGAAAAATTACATTTTCTCCTCAGTCATGGAAATGTGAACTTAGGGACAGGCTCTTCTTCTTGATAGGCAGGTGTGGTCAATTACTGTTTTAATTTATTTAATTATTTTTTAAGAGGTTTTTGTCTGCATGTTTTTAAAGTCTCTTACATAACTTTCTACATTCATACTTTTGATATCACATTACATTATGGTAATTCTATATTATAATATTGTCAATTATTATTGTATTCTCATGACATTGTATGTCTACAGCCCTGAAGATGGCTTACAATTTAAGCCGAAACATTAGCAGATAATTGTTTAAAAAATACACTTTTTTTTTTAATTTGTATTTTTTTAAAAATCTAACTTGACCGAACCCCAACTAAAATCATCTAAGAATAATGTATTTTTACTTTTTTTTTTTTTTTTTTTTATCAAATATGGAAGAACAAGGTCTCTTAACACATTTTAAAGTGACTGTGGGAAAGGAAGAAGCGTTAGGAAATGAGGTCTTAGTCTGAAATGATATTGAAGTGATGGAGGGAAGATTTAGATATACAATAAGGAGCAAATGCTTAAGGATTGAAAGGATTGAATTATTTGGATGTTGAAAGGCCAACCGGCACCCTCGAGTTCTGCACAGTATGTTCAGATTGGTTTCAGCGAAGTCTTGTACAGTTTAAATCTGTTATCTATCGACAGTTTTAAGTTCCTATTCATTAGTCTGTCCTAGGAGTCCTTTTCATCGGTTAAAGTCTTGAGTTTAAATTTTAGAATGCTCGCCCCACGTGAGTTAAGATGGAACCCAAGGGGCGAACGGAATGTGCTGGTGGAAATGCTGTTAAAATACGGAAATTTGTTTTTACGTAATTGTAAATTTAAATGCACGAATAATGATTCATAAATTTTAATTCACCGTTTAACGCACCATTGCTGATGGATATTGCAAGACCATTGCTGAATACTTGCAAGATATGCTTATAGGTTATAGGAAGCAGTTATGATATCGGAGAGGAAAGATTGGATAGCCTTATCATCTGCAAATAGGGCTAGAAGAGTACTTCAGTGGGTAGGAACGTCAGCAAGGTATAGGATGAATAGGATAGGCCCAAGCACACGACCTTGTGGAGCTCCGCTTTTACTTGGAAGTAATCTGAGTAATCCAATCCTTATCGGAATCTAAAGAAGCGGTTAGATAAGTAGGACTTTCGGATTAGGTAAGTATTACTAGGAATTGTTAGGTTGGTTAAATTTTTAGGTCGTTAAGTAAGCTCAAACAAAAGACCACTGTGTCATAGTGGTTGAATGCCAGAAAAATGTTTAAAAAAATAAACACCTGGGCAATACTCTTTGCGCTCGAGGGAAAAGGAAATGTAGTCTACGACGCGAAACATTAGCTGGACTGTGGAATGCTTACATCGGAAGCCAATTTAGTGATTTGGTAGAATATTCAAGGATTCAATGGAATGCATAATCCATTTTAACAGAATTTTTTTTTAAAGACATTTGAAAGTGTAGGAAGAAGGATTAGGATGTGGTGGTTTTCCAGGTTAGAGCAATATTAATATGGCTCAATAGTTTCAGAGGTTGTGAAAATAAACTATAAATTTAGGTCAGGAATGCAATTGCCTTCTTGGGCAGATCACGGAGTATTAGTCGGGTTTAAATGGCATTTGGATACTTAGCGCTCTTAAAGTGACCAAATTCAAAAATCGTTAATATCTTCCTTAGTATTATAGTAAGATTGAGCAGGTTCCCTCTTCGGAACGGACTAGCTGGCTTTAGCAATCGAAACTCTTCTTTCATCTTTGGTTTTGGCATAAAAAATCAAAATAGTCAATTTACTCATATTAAACTTTGAATTTTGAGAAAATTTAAATGTTAAGCAGCCCTGAGATGAGAGCATAATTCATTATTCTTATAAATTATAATTTTCATACAAATAACTATTCAAATTAATTTTTCTATTTACTTGTCAGTTAAATTAAAAAAGAGTTAATTTAAAAGTTAAAGTTAATAAACAGTTAATTTATATTAGAAAATAGAGAGCCTATATGTTTCCTATTTAAGGTTAAAACAGTGTGATAATTGTCGTTTTCTCCACGTCCTGCCCGTCTGCGGGGTTGATATCAAGGACAGATGATCTTCTCATCCAGCTGAGGGATAAAGCCCAACAGATCACCGTAAACATACTTATCCTGGACTGGCAGCTTGTTAAACCGACATTAATATACACTATATTACAGGATCAGACAACAGCTCTAAGATTTTGGGAAATAACTGGCCATGACGAAAAATCTAAGATGGAAGAAGGAGACTTACAGGAAATGTAACTTGATCTTTCTGACACCATATATTCACTTCTTCTGCTCTATGTTTCTTCAGCCCTTCTAAGATAATTAAAAGAGCTGGGTGCATAAAATACAGATCACTATGCAGATGCACGGGAAATTCTGCTACTATGAAGATAGCTGATTTCGTATACTGAGTTATTAGCATCTGAGATGATTGTTGGTTTCAAAGATGGTTGTCTTTCAGGAGCTTCTCTTTATACTCAAAACAGGCTTTTACTTATCAATATTATTATTTGATAATAATATTTAAGTTATGTTATTCTGACAAGAACGTAACTTAAACTAGGAATGGCACACTTGAAAGACCCATAGAGATACTCTAAGCTAAACCAGTGCCTCGCCCCACTCCCCCTATAAAGCTTGTTTTTATTCTAAATGCAGCTAATCACAAATTAGATTTTTCCCCCTCCCACTTCATCCACTAACATCTGCACTTGATGTTTGTCAGTCTTTATTTTGAGTTTAGGATAAAATTGTCTTAGAAGGAAGCAGAAGCTGTCATTCATCCTTAGCAAAGGATTTTAACAAACTCATTACCTTTACTAAGAAAAGCTCCCTTTACATTGCACTACAAATTTAAAATATGCTCTAATTAAAATATAATACTGCATTTGAAACATGACTTATGTCTGAATCAATAAGCACAGAGTATAAAAAAGTATACTAGTTTTAGTTGTTTGAAATATTTATCTCATTAAAATTTTTGGCTTGTTGAAATTACCTAGTTTTATATTAACAAGGTAAAAATATTTACTATTGAATGTGAAAATCATTTCAAGAAATTTTTATTTAGACACATTAAAATATCATTAAGCTAACAATAGAAAACCCTACATTCGACTCTAAAGTTTATGATTATATACATCAAATTGAATAATTATACATTTCAATCTCAAGTTTATAAATATTATACACAAAAACAACCTCATAAACTTTCTTAACAAATATTAAAGAAATAAGTTATGATAATAAAAGAAGTCAAAGTAAAATTTACAGAAGACACATTACAAAAACAAAACAATATCTTTATTATTCTCAATTGAAAACTTTTTGTAAAAGTGAAATATTTAATAGTACTGAGGAACTCAAAAACCAATTAAGGCAGTAGGAGAGATACACAGCAACGCTAAACCTTTTTAATTTTAAGTGAACAACAGGTGACAACAGTGTACTAATTTGACTCTATTAGTGCTAGCATATTTTATTAGTACCTGAGGTATAATAAAGCTATTTTTAACAGAATATCTTAATAATATCTTAAACAGAATATGTCAGAAGTTATTTCTCCTTCTAAGCTTAGTTATTCCTTTAGGCCAGAAGGCAGAAAAAGATGGACAAAAACAATTAATTACCTTCTCTGGATTATTATAGAGGATATATTTTGAAGTGTTATCTCTAATTATTTTTAACTAAGCATTGTAAGAAAAATTGATTTTACTAGTCCACATTTTTACTTGTCTTAGGCAATATTTATATTTTTTTTTAAATTAAATAATGCCTAAGTGAGTAAAAATATGGATAAGTAAAAAAATTTTTCATACAATGCTTTAATTGAAAAGAATTAAAGATAATACTTAAAAAAAAAAAAAAGGCATTAAAGAATAAATTAAAATTTAAAAGAACACGGTACAAAAGTCGACAGTAAGCACTCAGAAAATAACATACCTTTGACATTCAGCTTTAAACTTTTGTAACTACCAGTATAACCTCCATTTAGCATTTTAAGCATTATTGACCCACTTAAAGAGCATTCAAACATAAACTGTTTACAAAATTAATATATCATAACATGTTAAAATTATTAATTTATAGAATACCTCGGAGCACTGGAGTAGCCCAGGGAATCTGTTTGAGTCTAGCAATTGTGTAACTGTAGGTTCAAATTCAGCATTGGACAATTTTCTTTATGGAAAAGCTTATTCAGTATCAGGGATGTTTAGAGTAGGATGGAAATCGGTAAGTAGCCCCTCCTTCATGACCCTAAATGGTTGAGTGGAGGTTATGAAAAAGTTAATACTCCAACTGCTAATTATAAAGTTAATACATTAATACACAAAGTTATGCATATGAAAACTATCATTTTAGTTTTAGTAAAAAATTTCATATTTCTTTCTATACATTTCCTTTTAATAATGACAACATAAAGTTGTTAGTTCATTCTCATGAATTCATTAAACAAAATTAGGTCATTCAAAAGCTAAAAACTATAAGGCACATGTAGAATTAGATGAAAGTATCAAATTTTCCAGAATTTTTAAACTTAACTATCAGATACTTAACAAGATGATTAAAACAATATTTAATAACTAATCAGACTCAATAACTTATCAGTATATACCATTCTATGGTTGAATAGGACTCCAATTTTATGTGAATCACCCAACACAGATAAAAACAAAAGCTTACTCTCAACTTTCCATTTTCAATGTCCATGATTGATGGATATCATTCAAGATTGGCAAAATGAGGTTTTATGGATTTTTAGTGCAAGGGAACAGGATAAAAAATCTAACTGTCCCAGTAACTGAGAAAGTTAGATTTTTTATTCTGTTTCCTTACACTAAAAATTGTTAAAAATTTATGTATGATTAAATACCACAAAAAAATAATATTTATGAGGTTTTATGGTTTCACTTCAGTATAAAAATAAATTCATGAAAATCTCCAGCACTTATAAACAGATTTTTATATTTAAAAAAAAGTATGTATAAGAAAATAAATGTTTTTAATTGAATACAGAAAAAGTAATGATGTTAAAGAATGAGCAAATAACAAATTGAAATATCACAATTGTACCTAATTAAAACTAAATAAAAATAAAAATTCATTTTTAAGATTATTTTTATCAAAATATACTATTTCTACTATACCAGCCCTATCTAAAATTTAGTTTTCTTATTTAAATTTACTAATTATTAAATATTTTCATAGATGGTGAAGCTTCCTTCAAATCAAGGTTTGACATTGACCTCTGCAAGATCAACAAGTACATCTACCCTTGTGCTAACAGTCGGTAAAGAGTTGAAGAATTTCAAGAACATTGTACTATAGAACTTCATTTTACAATTTGACGCCTCACATTTATTGTTCTGTTATTAAAAAAAAAAATAAAATAAAAATTATTCTTCCAAACCAGAGTATCATCCATGAATAAAGAGTATTTTTTATTTCATACTTAAAATCCTAATACAATATATTTCAAGTGAATTAATATTAGTAGGAATAGTAGAAAAATATTGAAAATTCTTGCATTACTTGTGTTTAAACTCATAAACATAAAAACAGAAAAACAATGATGATTAAACAATCATCATGACTTTTATTATTTATGGATAAAATATTTTAATATGTAGTTCAGGATTTAAGTTATTTTACATCTGGATTACATTTATTATTTTACCTTTTCATATTTTAATTTTGCATGAATGAGTAATACTTGTAAAACTAATAAAAGTAATTGAAGTATTCAAATAAATATATTTAATTTTTTATTCATGTATCATGTAAATTAAAAAGTAATAAATTGCAGTAAGGAGAAATACAAAGCAAACTTCGATTAAAACTAAAAAAAATTGTTATTATAAATTAACATATAATTCTGTAAATACACAAATTGTGTCATGTAGTTTCTAATATATATTATTTCACACATCCCAAAGCCAAGAATTTATACCGAATCGGCAGGCCTCGAAGGGGTAGCAGAGCACTTGTTCNTGTATATTTCTTTTTCATATTCAGCCCTGATGAAGGTCTAATGTTTATAATATTCACAGATTCTTCTTCCAGGCTTGACTGTGTCAAAAAGGTAGTTTTTGCTTTTTCATTCAGCCCTGAAGAAGCCATCACATTATAGTATGGATTATTGGTAATGATGTGCGAAAGCTCAGCTAAAACCATCATTTTAACACGGTCAAGCCCAGAAGAAGGATAGATGAATATTTCTGAAGATCATGGAAGCCTATGAGATCAATTTTTATTAAGTTAAATACATAAACTCTTGGACAAAGTTAACACGTTATTTCATTTTTCAAAAAAAGCATTTGATAAACATCAAATTTTCAAATTTTTATGTTATTCAATTTCCGATAACTTTTGGTAAGACAATTTCTGGCAAAATGGTCAACACTATAAGTGTAAAGAAGAAAAAAAAGGTGAGGTAAATATTACCAACAATAATAATACCAACAAGTTTTTTAGCTTGTATATATCCCCTCCATAGATTTTTTTTTCCTTATTGTTTTGTCAACATTTCTTTACAATGAATAAATTATTACTTTTGAAGAATAATGTTCCTGCCATGGCTAGATTCAAACCTTCATTTCCGATCACTTGTTTGATATGATAACCACTGCATCATGAGAGGTCTCATTTATCATCTAAGAAACCCTTCCCTATATGTGTTAGAAGTAATTCACCACAACCACAGAGTTAAAAGCCAAAGTGAATAAGAGATTGAAGTCCCACAGCTCCAAATGACTAATAACCTTTATGTGATAAAAATCTAAAAGTAATAAAGAAGTTAATGGACATACAATTGTTTTGTTTATCAGATAATTAAAGTGAAAATAAAATGTTGAAAACTCCAGGGGTTTACCATTAAATTTAGTACTCTTTTCAAATTTTTGAAATGATATTTTTACTGTTGTACATTAATCTGTTAAGTTTGTTTGCTTTTAATTTGGGCATTGTGAACAAGAAAAATAGTAAAAAATAAATAAAGATGGTTAGAAATAGTCTGCCATTATTTATGCTCTGGCATAGGTCAGCAATTGAGCAAAGACCAGATAAACAAGAGAGATAAAGTGAACTACAGGATAAAGGTCATATATGGAAACAGGATATAAAATTTGGAAACAAATAAGTATAAAACACTTGTAATGTCCTGATTTTATCCAAGTACATTATAAACTAAAAAATTTAGGTTATTGGATAATAAAATTTGTGAATATTAGAAAATTAAAGTGAAAGTAAAATGCGGAAAACTCCAGGGGTTTACTATTAAATTTAGTAAACTCTTTACAAATTTTTGAAAAGGTATTTTTATTATAGTATATTAATCTGTTAAGTTAGTTTTATTTTAATTCGGGCATTATGAACAAGAGAAAAAAAGATGGCAAGCTAAGTATAGTAGATTAATTTGTTAAGTTGGTTTGTTATTAAAAAACATAGATACATATGTGTCAGGTGTTTATGTATAAACACACAGACGTTCAGTCACATATATATATATATAAACTTACACTACTTACTGACAAATATATTCTCCTTGATTAGAATTAAAAATGCAATAACTCTTAATCCTAACCAAGGACATATTTCTCAATATTACTTAATCAAATGTTTGAGCCTCATTTTCAAAACTATAAAAATCAGATTTTATATAGGGGTGACAGGGTAGCTCAGAGGATCCCTATGGGTCTCACATTCCAGACAAAATCAGGCAAATCCCGTCTAGGTCAATCTTTTATTTATAAATTTCAATTTATTTGCTTGTCCTAAGCCATGGATGTTTAGAATGCGGTAGCATCCTGTAAATAGCCCTTCCCTCCATGACCCTAAGTGATTGAAAGGGAGGCTAACACTAAATAACGAAAAAAAATCAGATTTATTATCCATGAACAATTTAATGATGAGTCATTCTGACTCAGAAATTCTTAATTTTGTACTTAAAACATAGTTTGAATCGAATCATCAACCCCTAATGCCTCAGGTTTCTGACAACTGAGGTTTCAGTCTTAATTGGCTAACATGAAGTTTCTTTTTAATATGAACATTTCTTACTAAATATGAAATGAATGGTTGACCAAGTTCTATGAAGAGAGGATTGTCGGGAAATTGGTCATGGTAGTTGAAGAATTAAAAACTAATTTTAACCAAAAATGTTTTTATTCTAGCCAATGTATCGGCCTGAATTTCAGGCCTTCATCAGGGCTGAATATGAAAAAGAGACCCATAAAATAATATAGAAACATGTCTATATATAATAATCAAACAAAGAAAAATTAATGAAAATATGAAACTGTGTGTAATCCTCTATATAAAATTGATACTGAACATATCGGAAAGAAAAAAAATATTAATAAGTGAAACATACTAAATAGGGTGATGGGGTCTCTCCATTTTCTCTCTCTGAGAGACTTGTGCTCAATTGAGTCTACATCATGACTGATCTGTTTTAAAAAAAAATTTATTTGACCTTTGTGGAAAGGAAGGAGTGGGGAATCAATGAAATGGTTTAAATGGCTTCAGGTTTAAAACATATCACTATAGGAAAGTGGGAGGAGAAAATGCTATGGGGTGGTTTTATTAAGATTTTTATTTTAAGATGTGAAAAATATGACTGTATGTGGAAGAAATATAGTCTGAGATAAGTGTGAATTAATCAAAGTCAAAAGTATGTTTATCAGTAGTAGTGTTTTGAAAGGGCTGTGTACACACAGTTTCAAATTTTCATTTATTTATCTCTGTTTGATTATCTATATAGACATGTTTCTATATTATTTTGTATGTTTCTTTTTCATATTCAGCCCTGATGAAGGTCTGAAATTCAGGCTAAAATAAAAACTTTTTTGGTTTCAAATTAGTTTTTAATTCTTCAACTACCATGACCGAATTTCTGACAATCCTCTCTTCATAGAACATTTCCTACTTCTCTCCTCTTTAATAGTAGGGAAACATATAAAGCATCACTCACTTGAACAATTACAAACCATTTTCTATACACTTCTATTTCTACAAAGACAAAAACTTAATAATAATTCACTTTGAATGACAGTAATATTTACTTTTGATTGATATGACTTTGGAAATAACATTTATTACAAAACTCCTGGGGGCAAATGTCAATCATTTATAGGAGATTCTCCAGTAATCAAAGATGGTGTTTACCTATAACTAAATAGACCTGTTTGCTGACCAATCCCGGCTGAGACAGTTAGATTTTTTATTCTATTCCCATGCATTTATTGTTTAAAAATAATGTGGGATTAAGTACCACAACAAAAATAGTATTTATAAAAGACTTTATTAAGGCGTTTCTTAGATGCCTGCACTAAACCATTAGACTTTGACAAGATTACAATATTTACCGTTTCTTCTTCCGGGTTGGACCGTGTCAAATTGGTGTTATTTGCCGAGCTTTCGCACATCATGTGATGGCTTCTTCAGGGCTGAAAAGAGAATGAGAGTTGTAAAAGAGATATTTTAAAAATTTAAAAATTTAAATACCACCTTGAATTTAAAAATCTCTCTTTTACAACTCTCATTCTCTTTTCAGCCCTGAAGAAGCCATCACATGATGTGCGAAAGCTCGGCAAATAACACCAATTTGACACGGTCCAACCCGGAAGAAGAAACGGTAAATACTTCTGACGACCGTCGAAGCCTACCTGAACAAGATTATAATACCCATTATTGAACAATAAAATGTCCTTATCCCGACAAAAAGCTTCATAAATGAGCTGAAAATTGAGAACATTGTTACTAATATACACAACATTAGGGAACCAAAGTCAAGAAAACATTTTCTTTTTATTTATTTTTTTTTTAACTTAAGAATGGAAATTAGTGTAGATGTCACGTAATATGGTATAGGAGTAAGCACTGCCATGACATAGTGACTTCTGGTCAAGACTATCTCAACTTATGATTGAGATTCACTTTAGACATTGACTGACTTCACATTGACAAACAAACCATTCCATATTCAAATCTATTCCAATCAATCTTATACAAGACCATTCAAAGTATTAACTCCAAGACTATAAATTTAATACATATTTACATTTGTAACTTTTAGTATTTATTTAAAACTGGGAACTTAATTTCCAGGTATTACACTATCATATGAGGCAGACAAATAATGCCTAAATAAGATCATCTCAAATTTTAGAGCTATCTCAGCATACGGAACAATAGGAGTAAAGAGATATATATTTTTTTTAAAATGCATTCCTATATCTATATGAGACTTAACAAGAGTTGAGAAGTGAATCTTCAAATAGACAAATTTGGCTACCTCTCTAATTAACAATTTTTGATCTTAGAGAAGAAAACTGAGGGACTGGTGATCTGAGACTATTGTAATGAATTTATCCTATAAACATTATCAAAATTTAGATACACCATTAATAACAGCTTGATCCTCTATGCAAAACTGACTATAGTAATCCTGAGCATAATTTAATGCAGCAAATTCAAAAACAATTGAAGAATTTGTATAAGGAAAATCATAAGACCTACATTTAAAGCAATATTGACACTTATTGTTTTTATTTTCTAATGGTAATCAATTACAGCCATAGCCTGAGTGAACTCACATTTTAAATCAGTCTTATTCTGGGAGTCATTCATGAGATGAGCATCATTAATAAAAGTTAGTGCATTATGCATGAATGAAACCCATGAAGGATATAACATTTTAAATCAATTTCTCCCCATTAACTTAAAACTGCACCAAAACTATACTCACTGGAGTTAACACAGCAATAATGATTATGGAGGATCAAACAGAACTAAGTAATAAAATTCCTGTAAAAATGTGATTCTTGCACATCTTAAGTCTTTTGGAAAATTTCTTAAGTTATGCACTCTTTCTGCATAGAAGGAGCTATGCTCCATTTAATATTATATATGTATTTATTATTGGGTAGTCCTTTAGGAATATTTTAAGTTTTAAAATAAGGAGAACAAATTCAGTAATAGAGGTCCTTTCTGGAAATTATCAAGGATCTCATGAATGGCTAATACCATGCAAGGTTTAGGGATTAACAAATGATTTAATTAAATGATGTATTTGTTATTATTAGTAACAAAAAAATGATAAAACAATAAAAATGTAATATTCTGTATTTATTTTGAAATATTTTTATGTAAAACCCATATAGAGAAAGATATTTAAAAATATACACAAGGAATATATCAAATATTAAAATGGGGATTGAGCATTTATTGTATTTATATTAATAAACTACCTCTTTGTAGGATTACTTTAGAGGGGAAAATAAAATATCTTACAAATGTATTTCTAAAAGATTATATAAATGATTTAATTGCACCCTAAAAACTTGAATATAGCCTCAGGAGAAGGCTGGAAAGACCCTTATTTGTACTATTAAGCAATGACAATATGTTTGGGATCCTAGGTCTTAAAAATGCTTAACTGCAAAAACATATAGTTACATTGTGGATAAATCTGGTGTTGTTCGTTTTCTTGCTAGTCATATATAATCTAGAAACCTTTTGAGTGAATATAAAATGTAATTTTGTAATATTTAGATTCCATATTTTATAAATAGCTAATAATAATGAGGATATTCAATATTAACATTTTTTTCATTAATACATAAATTAATTAAATGGGTAAGGGGGGGGGGGAGTAAAGAGGAAGATAAAATTGTAAATTAAATATTCATTATAATTAGAATTAAACAAAATTGAAAAACATAATATATGTTAAATATCACTTTTTTTTTACCTATATCATATAACATTATTGCCAAAAAGGAATAACACCTTGATATTTTTCATTAAAACGTTGATATGTTATATAACATTATTGCCAAAAAGGAATAAAACCTTGATATTTTTTATTAAAACGTTGATATGTTATATAGCTTATATTCAAAAATGTAATAAAGAAAGCTTTGTTAGGCTCTCTTTTCAAAACAAAAAAGAAAAATTTTGTATTTATTTTCAATTGGTTTTCACAATGGTATTAACTGCTAATCTGGTAACGGGGAGTTTTAGAAAAAAATGAAAATAAAAAATTGTTTATTTTCTAAGTCAACCTCGGCAGTATTTCAGAGTACTGGTATGGCATTCAATGATCAATTACAGAGTAAAAAATTACATCTACGTCCTGCTAGATTTCTCTGAAGCATTTGTCACATAAACCACATCATTCTCCTTTCCATACATTAAAAACTTTCCGTCTTCAATAGAGAACTAATTTTGGCTCTTTGTCTATCTTTCTTATAGATTCCAATCCATACAAATTAGTATCCTCTTTCCTGCACATTCCCAAAGATCCCAGGGTTTTATTGCCATTACCTGATTAATCCATAATTTCTGTCCAAATATACTCAAAAACTTACTGCTTTTTCCCCCATCAGTAGCAGGCTAAAGCATCTCATGAATAGTTTCATTAGGTTTATCTGACTTGTTGAGCTTGCTCAGGTACTCCCAGGTAACCAGCCTGATACTGTTTTGAAGTCCTATATACCATAAGCTGCACTTCCTCCTTAATTTCTTCTTTTTTACCAGAGACAGGAATGCCTTGGTAATTTTCTTTATCAAATTATACATAGTCATTCTCCTCCTAAAGCTTATCATTCATATATTACAGCAAAATCTCTCCACGATTCTCTTTAGGCACATAATGCCTGTGAAGTATTGGATTTTGAAATGGCTGATATTAAATTACACAGAGGATATCTAGTGGTAACACAAGTAAAATCACCTTGTTTGTTAATAGTATTTAACTATGTCTAATGTTCAAAATTTTCATAAAGAAATTGAGTTATATGTGTGTGTGTGGTTTTAATGGCTATGTTCATATGAATTGTTGGCTGTTGAAGTCAAGAGAATGGCGTTAATTGTTCTTTAAAATTTTTTGTGAAAATATTAAAATGCAGATCTTAAAATTGTTTAAAGCTAGAACAAACTTTTACTGGTCTAACCAAAGAATTATCAGAACATAAAAAAATGTAACCTAATCCTAGAGGATAATAAGTGGTTACATCAATCCTGCTCTAACCACTTATTGAGTTAAAAGAAAAAATATATGAGCGAGCAAGCTTAAAGTTTACATCAGGTTCTTGCTCAAGTATTGATAATAACTTATTTACTCAAAATAAAATAAAATGAAAATATAAAACAGGAATAAAAGAAAAAAAACTTAATTTTATTTTATATTCCTGAATGTGCTTCTGATAAAACTGAAGGTAAAATACTTTTTGAACATCAGCTCATTGAAAATATTGTGGCTAAACTGTTTACCCCATTATTAGTTTTTTTTTTGCCAAGGAAAACCTTCTGTTATAGTGAGACTACTTTAGGTTATCATTGAACAAAGGAACTCAGCTTTATAAAAAAAGAAGAAAAAAAAAACCCTGACTGGCAACATGCCACGGATGCCCAGAATGAGAAAATATGTTAAGGATGTGCTATTTTCAAACCAAGAAACATTAGAGAATGTGCTTTCTCAGCATACCATTCTGGATGTCTGATTTTTCCCTCATTCAATAAAGAATGGTACCATCTAGTTACCACCTGGTTGAAAGTCATTTCTGAATTTTATTAGAATAGGGTAAATTGAGTTTACCAGATAGTGATTCAGCTTTTAATGAATTTTATGGATTAGACTTTCATTCTTATTCACATCTGAAAAGAAAATCTCCAATTCAAGATTTCCAAAGTACCAGTTTTAAAGCTGCAAGAAGCTAACATCCCCAAAGAAAAATATGAACCATAACGTCTGGGGGTAGTTAAATTTTTCCTCAAACAAAAAAACACTTTCTACCAGGGCAGTTAAATAATATTCAATTTCTGGACAATTCATATTTTCATTTCTTTGCATAAGTATTCACATGGGTTCAAAGAAGGATACGCATGAAGTGAAACATAAATAAATAAAAAACACACACACACACATATATATATATATATATGTGTGTGTATAAAGTCATGTATCATAAATCCCTTACATATAAGAATATTTCTCATGACTACTATATAAAATATGCTTAGATGTCAAATAGTGTTCCAAGCATTTCCAGAATCCTCCACTTCTTTCTGAGCCCAGCTCCAACCTGACAACCCTCTCCTTATTGCATTTCTCTGGTGAAAGTCTACCTGCTAACTTCTTTTAGCTCTTTCAGTAACTTCTCCTAAGTTTGTCCACCCACTGTATGTACTATTACAATTGTACTTCTGTAATAACTTTAGTTAACAAGTATATCACATTGTATTTATAACTTTGGATGTAAAATAAAATATATCTTTTTTAAAAACTTAACCGAGCCGAAAAGATATATAACTTATATATATCATTTAAGTGGATCATAGCTCCTTCTATGCCGAAAGAGTGAAGAATTTAAAAAATAAATATAAACCTATTTTCAAAAGACTTAAGAGGTGCCACTGTGAATAGTTTTTTGAACATGTTTAAGGAAGTATGAGAAACATCTCTGGAGGCCACTAATTTTATCTCAGAGTTTACAATGTTTACACATCCTGACAATTTTGAAAGAGTCAAAACTTTCTTCAAACAAAGAAAACACTTTCCTTCTATGGCAGTTAAATAATGCTCATTTTCTGGATAATTCCTATTTTCATTTCTTTCCATAATTTTCACATAGGTTCAGAGAAGGATATTCATGAAGTGAGACATGAATCCTGAGACAAGAAAGAGAACACCGTCTTTACTGTAAGTAATTAGCAATTACTGCCACTGGGAAGGGGGTGGGGAAGCAAGCATGTTTCTAAAACAAAAATTTTTTTGGTTTGTAGCAAAACAAATTCTATATAATGGTTGAAACCTCAACCTCCCAAAACAAAATCATGATAAACCAAGTGGAAAGAAAGTTAATTTGTATGTTACTTTTCATAAATAAATTTATATTCATATGTATCAGGTGTTTATTAGGTTAACGACCAGAGGCTTAAATTAATTTGGCCTTTAGGCAAATAAAATACTGTGAGTTAAATGTACCTTACACCTATACCAGGAGATTCATGAGCTTTGGAGATAAAATCTGGTTCTTGAAAGCACTCAGCTGTAATTAATAAAGAATTTTGTGAAGCCTAGAGTCATTCATTTTGTGAAAATCCTTTGATCTATTACTCTACTCTCTGGATAGATGGCTCCTTGTATACGAGTGATTTGTATTATAGGTAGGACACTTTAATTGCATGGGAAGTACTCTCCTTTTTTTTTATAGCTTTTTATTAAACTTCTAATTTTTAAATCAGAGCCTTTTAATTCTGATAACAGAAAGAAAGTATCTTAATGCAGTACCAATTCATATACTTCCAGATATGAAAAGTTTTATTTCACAAATGCCTAAAAAAATTATTAATCTTAGCAGAAAAAAAAAAAAAACTTTTAAAGATTCTAAAATAATTTGTTTACAAAAAAAAACAAAAACAAAAGAAAACCAATAAGAAGCCCTTCAAAATACTTACAATACAGTTATTGTATTTTTTATAAACAAAGAGGCCCATTCTTTACTTCTTATAAACAACTTAAATAATTTATTTTCTTATTGGAATATGTTATATTCAGCAATTTAATCAATAAAAAACACATTTTTACAAATTAACAGGCCAAATTTATATTTAATGATTTTATACTTGTTTTTTGTAAATTAGAATTTTATTGCAGGCTTCTACACTATTCGTTATAAATTAATCTAAGAATTCTCTATATATGAAATCTATCATACACAGAATCCTTCAGGCAAGAGATTTGGTCAAGTTTCATCGATCACGGTACTGAAATATGTGTTCATCATTGTCTTCACTGGTTGCAAGCCTTCCTCTCGTTAAAATTTAAAAATGTCATCAATTGAGAATACTTTACTACTGTTGTTATGAAAATGTTCAAACTATTTATTAATTTTTTAAAGATTAGTGCTTTATATATGTTGTAATAACAAGTTATAAGTAACAAAGAATATCACAGTTATCCAATAAAAAAATATCTATACCAACACAAGCTGCAAGAGACTAATACAATAACCTGCAAAATACTCTAAATTTATTACGTATTTGAGCCAAGTAAGTGATTTAGAAAAGTTAAGTATTGAATATAAACAAACGATTTCTACTTTTTTCTTAATATAAAAATAAATTTTATCCCACTGTTATTCCAGATCTTATATAGAATAACAGTCAGTTAAAACTAGATTTTTTATTTAATCACAAATTTTGATTTTTATCTTAAGTTACTATTGAGAGAATATATAAAGATCAATTTTTTCAGGTCCGGACTCATATTGGGATCACGAGTTTCACGATATATGAAATAAATAATTTTAAGAACACTATAACCTTTCAGTAATTGTTAATATAGAATAGTGATATAGTTGAAAAAAACAAAGACTTCGAACATTATCATATAAAGACCAAACATTATTAACATAAAAGGTACAATTTCAAAAAGTTTTAATAACACTAATATATACTAGAATAAACCCTTTTATTTTGAAATAGTTAAAAAAGAAAATCTGAGCATAAAAAGAATAAATTTGATTTTTCAATTGCAATACCATTTTGCACCCCACTTCACCAGTTGTCTCAGTTTAGTTTTGCACTCTGAGATGTGACCATAAACCTCACTCAGAGATTTCTCCATACATCATGTAATCTGTCCGTACATCACCTAATCTCTCCACTCATCATAAAGTTGATTCATTTTTTTATATTTTTATAGTTAACTTTTTTTTAGTTTAATCTGTAAATCTTTTTCTGTCATATAACATACTAAAACTCTATCTGTTAATTCCAAGCTCTAATTCTATATATGTAATAGTATGTATTGTATTTCAGCCCTGATGATGACTTACAAGTTAAGTCAAAATGTCAGGAATAATAAAATAATTACCTAATAATTTAGAAGTGTTTTATTTTTCTAATCCCCCCAAAACCCGTGATTCTAATTTTTCGAGCACAGTTCAATATATGCATTAAGTATGTTTATTAATTAAAATAAGACTTTTTAAAGAGCTTTAAAACATAGGATGATGTAAACAAGATAACTCAATAAATGAAATTTGATTCCATTTATTATTACCATATAATAAAAATATCTGTGGATATATAATTTATAAACTAAAAAGTATTAGATAAAACATTTGAAAATAATTAATTTAAAATTTTCATATTTATTAATCGTGTTTCTCGAGAAAGCAGCTTAGTAGCTCTTCACCAGATGGAATCTATCTATCAAAGTGTATAAATTACAGACAGTTATGTACTTAATATGCAGAGCAGTATTAATCAAGATATTTAGTAAACAGACCTTTTTTTTACGTCTATTTTTTATAATAGGTCTTATTTTCCCTTATAATCAAGTTTATAATAACACCAATGCACTGGTCTGGGTCCTTCATTTCACTTCTCTAGTTTACTACCTAGATTCAGTATTTTCCTATGATTTTAAATCACAAATACAAAAAAAAAAAAAAAAATTGCCTCTTAGGTTAGTGTTAGAGCTACCTTAAAATGAGTTGCAAATTAGCATAGCCACTCAGATGAATTCTCTTTTTATTGCATGGAGACTAGCCTAAATAATAGGCAGTAGTCTGAAAAATCAATCCTGCCAAATTTACTACAATATTGGCAGATTTCTTGAACTAAATTGACATAATAGGATTAATGGAATGGAATTTTGAAATAGCATACATTCTCCACTAGGCCAACTCTGCTTTTAATTTTTGCAAAAATGGTTCTCAATATTAGAATTTCATCCATATCAATCATATTATTTTGATCTGCCCTTGTCACAGAAGAGAAAGTTAATCCAAAAGTTTAACTGACTTTAACTAGACAGTATCAAGTGTATTTCATGAGTGTAAAATTTATTTATTAGCTAGTTAGGTACAAATCATTATTGCTAATAGGCATGAAAGTAAAATATAGCTGAATATATATTTAAAAAAAAATATGTTGAGGATTGCCTCAACATAAGGCAGCCATTATAGTTTTAGGGTAAAGTAATATATTGATATTACTTCAAATAAAGAGTTTTTGACCGTAAAGATTATTAGTAGATTTTTATTTGTTGGTATTTGGTCAAGGTATATCCAAAAAATACAATTTAAAAAATGTGTATTTTTTAATTATTATTAAATGACGTGTTTTGTATGGGCAGTTTTTAGTTAATGCCAATTTTGTGATTGTTAATTTTACGGGAAATAGGGATTTTGATTTGCCCAATTTAAAAACCATGGCAATAAGGAGTGGAACAAGGAATTTTATAAACAACATTGGTTCTGTTAGGAAAGATAATGTGGTCTTTAAGGAGGGTGTAAATGAATTTTAGTTTATTGTTAGTGAAAAAAGCAAGCAAATCAGGGAAAGTTTTTCTCAGGGATCTCTTAATTTTTCCAGAAAGTTTTGGAATATACAGGGGGGGGGGGGAATGGAAAGTGAGGTCAATATTTTGGGACAGGGGCTTAGTTTGGGAAGCGGAAAAATAGTGTGCTTAGGAAAACAAATAAAGAGAAGGATATCTGTCACATGTTTCAGATTTTTGCTATGGAATGTCTTGTTGGAGAGTGTTAGTGGTCTATAGATAAGATTTTTGGCCACATTTATTTTTGATAATAAGGGTGAGGTGAGTTAAAGTGAAGAAGACAACCTGAGTAAGTGTGCTAAGAGTACCAATCCATGGAGATAGAGCCATTAGTGTTACGAATATTATGGGTGTCGATTTGGGGGATTGAGAATATATGGATTGAGAATGAGGAACAAGTCATCAATGTATTTTTTAAGGAAGAAAATGTTGTTTCAAAAAGAAGGAAGAATAGAGTCTAGGTCATTAAGGATAATATTGGAAATTTCCAACTTTCAGTCACGAATAAGGGATCTTGGTGACACGACTCCCCTCTTGCCTTCATGATAGGTAGATGAACTTTTCTACACAGTTGTTATTTTTTTTTCACAACACTTGATATCACATTACTTTTAGTTATAGCAATTCTATGGAATAATAATGTAAATCATTTAATTTTTCTTTTATGTTTTACTTATGATGTATTTCAACAGCCTTGAAAATGGCTTACAATGTAAGCCGAAATGTTGGCAGATAATTAAAAAATACACATTTTTTTAAATTGTATTTTTGGGATATAGCTACCTAGACGGAACCCCAACAAATAAAACATCTACTATTGATATTACTTTACCCTAAAACTATAAAATGAATCATAATTAACCAGAAGAGAGTGGACTCAAATTGAAATGGTGAGAGGCAGATAACCAACCAAGCCAAATAATAAAATGTTTTAGCTAAGAAAAGAAAAAGAAGTGAGAAATTATGATCCAAAATTTCATAACCTCATTCAAATAAAATTATTTGGATCAGAACTTAATCTTCAGACAAATCTTTGTTTTATTTAATTTTTTTTTTAAGCCATAGCTATCCCAGTTTTAATAAAATTTAAAAAAAGTTATTAGACTGGATTACATAATATTATTGTCACAAATGGATAAAAGTTTCAGCATCATCATGTCTCCCCTTTATTCACAGAACTAAAGGTAGAACAATGAACTAAGAATAAAAACTAAAATTTGTCTTTCAGATTCCTGATTGCTTTACTATTAGTGACTTTTATTATTGCTTCTGGAAGCTGTTCAAGAATCGTTAGATTCATATTTTTTTCTCTCTGAATGATATTTTACAGATTTAAATTTAAAAAATAAATCTTAGAAAAGTCGCCATGGCTCGTGGTATGGTTAAAATTGAAATATGAAGTACTTCTGAAAGCAATTTATTTATATTTTTTTAAATTAAACTTTATAAACTCAAAGCTTAGCATGAAATTGACAATAAAACCTTTCTCTGAAATGTCATTATCACTCAGCACTTCAAATAAGTAACGCACTAATTTAAGGCATATAAATTGAGAGAAATTGAAATATGCTGGCTTACTGAGATATATAATAT
>KZ810432.1:7876-27469 GCA_000696205.2 Oncopeltus fasciatus
TATCATGAACACAAAATAATAAATAGTATCACTCCATGAAACAATGTACTTTCATATATGGTTAATTAAGCGTGTATAAAATTCGACATTTGAGTTTCTTTCTGTAAATTGTTATAGAATTTTGTTAATTTTATAGTTTGAGAATGTGTCAAGATGGGCGGTTAAGTGGAATGAAAAATAATTAATTATTCATAAATAAAAAAATATTAGAAAATCAATATTAATAAATTATTTTCTGCATGTTGCTATGGACTACAAACTAACAACAACAGATTATTATGCCATTGACAACAGGTAAATTGTAACTAAATGTAATTTTGTAATTAGATTAAATAAACTGAGTATGATACATTTATAATACAATTGGAGTGTTGGCCATTTAACTAACAATAAACTAAAAAGTAATAAATATCTTATTTAGAGCTTAATTAAAAATACTAATACAAAAGAACCCTTGTTGAAAACTCATTTAACACTTGTAACTGAATTGTCTGAGAAAAGTTTATATCAACCGTGTCACTTAGTAACTTTCACTGTTACTGAATTACTCCACAGGAGTGTGGTGATTGGTCCTGCTCTTCACCCCTACTAACTTCGGAGTGTCATATATATATATATATATATTACGGGTCTGACCTTAAAATGTCTTATTTTAAATCCTTATCAATATAAAAATAAGAAGATATGCTTTATCTCAGATAATTTGTTAATGTATGAAATACATAACCTCCGTTCTACATATTAAATTTTTTTAAGTGTATAAGAACAGAAAAGATTCAGGTAATTATTTAAATTTGCCCCTCTCGGACCTATTTAACTATTAACTGACATATTAACAAAATTTGATTTTCTTAATTCAAAAATAACAGATGCTCCAGCTACGCATAAGTATACAGTTAAGAGCAATATTTTAATAATATTCAGTGCACAAACATCTTACATGAATGAGTGGTTTTCGGAAACTCAAGTAGACTTTCCGCAAAAAATAACTTGGCTACTGAAAACCTTCAACAGTCCTTCACTTATCCTGCAATCGAGAAGGTAAAAAATATGATCCGTTTAAAATTTTATTCTAGATTTTCATAAGAAAAAATAAATCTATTCCTGCCTAAAAAAAGGATTTGGCTGGAGGAATTTAAAGTACGACCAAAATTTATAAACGTGAAATAATATACTTAGTTATAATTCATGTCATGAAGAACATTAATACGCATATGATGGGTGTTAAATTGAATTATATGTTTATGATTTATAACATTGACACGAAAAATTTTATTACCGCGCGATTGAACGAATAACATCCCTACTCTTCCCACCCGAACATACCCCATTAATTCTACATATTTTACCATTTATTTAAATATATATATGTGTGTGTGTGTGTGTGTGTGTGTGTGTGTGTGTGTGCGTGAGTGTATTAATTATTATTTGTATTGCTCCCTTCGGTTTGTAAGATCAAATTTAATTTATTGACAATAATGAGACATAGGATATCTACTCAGATTGTACGGACTTCCCATAACTGTATATGTCGTGATAATGTGATAAATTATGGTTTTATGGTGTTCATTTCAAAGAAGAAAGACTAATAATAATTTTAATGGTTTCATAGGATTTAATAGTTTGCTCTCCTTTTTAGTCTTAATATAGGATTATAATTCTGTATTAAATTGTAATTCCGTGTGCATATGTATGTAAATATAAATATGTTTGGGTAAGTTTATTCGAACGAGTGATTGCTTTCTAAATAAATTGTAAAAATAAAATTAATAAATTCAAAAAATTACTTTGTTATAATATACATTTTTTACTAATTACACTGGGTTGCAATTTGAAACTCAATTTCTGTTGAGTTAGATTTTTTAGCTGTTTTCTATAGAATTAGGCATTTTGGTTTCAAAATTGTTTTTATTTTTGTTTTATCATGTCACATTCTGTTTCTGTGGGTTGGGGCGCATGCTGGTCTAGACCTGCCTGTTTAGTTACGTCTGTTATACTGTGGTGAAACGTTGTGTGTCGGCAAGCAGTATTTAGTATTTCGTTACGGAAGTGTACAGAACTACATAGTGTGTTTGAACTGAAACGTTTCCTTATGGCTACCTCCGCTCCTAAGAAGGATCATTCAAGTGATTGTTACTTTTGTATAGTGAAAACATCGAGATATAACAAGAAAAACAAATGTAAAATAGAGCATCCTAGTTTACCGTCAGCTATACGCCCAGTACCGCATTCAGCCCATGTCTCCGTGCCTGTTTTCAATGAATTTCCCTCTTTGGAAGAAGAAGAATACGGATATGGCATTCAAAAACATTGTTAAAGACTTTCATGGAAATACACGAGCATTGAATTACTCCGAAATTGTCCAGCAACTCTTGGAAAGCTTCCAAATTTACGTTGGAACATGAGCATTAAATTGCATATTTTACATAGCCACCTTGCTAATTTCCCGGACTATCTTGGTGCAGTGAGTGATGAGCAGGGTGAGCGTTTCCATCAAGATTTGAGGGTCATGGAACAAGGTATCAAGGTAGATGGGACGTACATTTGATGGCTGACTATTGTTGGAGCATCAAGCGCGAATGTACACAAACTAAACACCCCAGAAAAAGCTACAAACGTTAATTTTTATCTTAATTTTTAAGTACTGTTTATTAATTTAACAATTTTATATGTATGAACTCGATTTAACTTAGATTAAAAATTTTGTAAACTATATATTTGGTACTTTTTACTTTATGTTCTTTTAAATGCATGATTTAGTGATAGACGTGATAGACAAAATCTGAGGTTATTCTCAGATTCAGGCGCCAAGAATTAGTAAAAAAACCGTGTCAGATCTAACTCAACTAAAAATGTGTTTCCCATTGTTATCATTGCTGGTCTGTCAGGAAGTCATGATAGCCGTGAAGATGGTTTAAAATTTTTTGGATCAACCTTAACCGAATCCCTACAAAATTTTTATTTGTAAGAGGGTTTTAGATCTAAATGTACTTGAAAACCATTATTTTTATGAAAAAATATTTTTAAAAAAGAAACTAAAAGGATTTGTCGGGCTCCACTATTTATTAAAAAAATGGCCGAAATCATACTTCTATACGCATAACGTAGATTGAGATAGTGGCTGAAATAAATTAAGATGTACTATATGTTTAAAGACACATATCGGCAAGATGTACCTTCTCAATATCATTAACTCCTGCTTCCGACTAAAATCTTTTCCAGCTGCCTGGAAGCACGCGATCGTCGTGCCGCTCCTCAAACCAGGCAAATCCGGGCTCGCCCCCGACCACTACCTACCTATCAGTCTCCTATACCATGTCTCAAAGGTATTCGAGAAGCTGATTCACAGCCAGATACTGAAACACTGTGCTGCAAACAACCTCATCCCTCAAGAGCGAACCGGCTTTATGAAAGGAGTCACCTGCTCACATCACGTCGCCAAGCTGGTCCAGCACACCATCGAAGAAATGAAGAACAACAGAGCGACGGCCTTCATCTCCCTGGACTGCACGAAGGCGTTTGAATGCGTCTCGCACGACCTCCTACTAAGACTGATGCAACACTACGGCTTCTCCGAGCAGATCGTCGAGCTGATGAGGGAGTACCTCAGGGGACGGACTTTCTCNCTCTCTCTCTCTCTCTCTCTCTCTCTCTCTCTCTCTCTCTCGCTCTCTCTCTCTCTCTGCCTCTATCTCTCTCTACAACAAGACAATAAGATATAATATCTTAATTATTAATAGTAATATAGTTATCACTTTATAACAGATCAGTGATAGCTATATAATGTGTGTATGAACATGTCCTCCTTGGAGTTTAGTCATTTGTGAACACGATCGCTCAGTATACACATATCATCATAATATTATTTATAGTATTACATATGACCTCCTGAAAAACTAAAAAAAAAAAAGTTTCATCGTCAAGTAGTTGCGAAATATAAGCTGACTTCCCATGCTTAATTAAAATATATATAAATTAGAGAAATTTATGAAATTTAATTAACATGCTGAAGAAGAAAGTGAGGGGGGCTCACTGATTGTAGTAAATTTATTTCTAAAGTAATTTTCGTAAACATAATTAAAACATAATTGTAAGATGGTTACATTTTACGCGTTTTATGGTCTATAAAGTTTTTCATATTATAATTCTTTTGTGTGTTATTTAATCCCATGTGCATTTTAACAATTTTAGTACAAGGGAATAGAATCAAAAATCTAACTGTCTAACTTTAATGACTTATCAGACTTGTCTCGGTAGCGTAAATGGAAAACGCACCGGCCCGGAAAGCTGGAGTTCCAGGTTCGTGTCCTGGCTGGGACAGTTAGATTTTATATTCTATTCCCTTGCACTAAATATTGTTAAAATTTACGTGGGATTAAATACCAAGAAAAATAATATTTACCAATTTATTATTTTTTTACCTTAAAGGATATTTTAATAAATAATCCAAATGTAAACCTTCATTCCCTTCCTTATTGACAGAATATCTATTTATATCAATCTATCTCGCTCAGTAAGTCTTACATTACTTTATATGTGGGCTCATTGTATATATTAAATGTTATGTACGTTTATAGCAAGGTGCTTTTAGCAGATTTACCATAAGAAAATATCAAGCTACTCACGTAGGTATTATGTCACGACTTTTGAAAAATTTGGTCCACTTTAATTTTCTTATATATATANTTGAAATGTATTACCACAAAAAAATATTTATAAAATTAAAATTTAAAAGTAAATAACGAGTGTCATTTAAACAGCTTGACAATGTCTTAGTAATAATTATACCTTATATATTTATGTGAATCGTACAGAGATCTAGAAAAAAAATTATTTTAGCCTCAGCCGGGAGGTAAAGAATATATTAATGAATATAAAATTTATTTCTGCCATTTTCTACTCTTGCACTTATTACTAACTCTTCACTAATATTTACAAAGAAGCTTTTAATCAAATTTATATGTACTTTGTAAACGTGGAAATTATTATTAGATAACTTCTAGGGGTTCGTTCCTCCCCTCTCAATAAATTTTTTTGGATATACCTTGACAGAATCCCAAGAAACTCTCAACTTGTAATTTACTATATTTCGGACATGGAAATTACTTTTGCAAGAAGTTATTCTTGAATTAATAAATCCAAGGTAACTGAACTCACTGATCCAGTGTTATTATATCTGAATTAGGCGTCTTCTTTATTGACCTCGATCCTTGAAACGCTCACAAAACCACAAAAGAAAGCCGAAGATACCATAAGGAGATCTTTGTAACAAACCTTGGCCTGAGAACCAGGTACAACCTGTATGTTCCAAAGAGGTACGAGCATCGCAATGCTGACGTCTTGACTACTACTTGTCATTCTTCATGGCCGTAATAATGAGATTAAATATTATCACTCAATGGTTATGGAAGTTTTCGAAAAGAGTCTTCTTTAGCTCCTTTTTTCGTAGTTTACAAATCCCACGTAAATTTAAATCAATTAATGCGAGGGAATATAATAAAAAATCTAACTGTCCTAGCCTGGGCACGAACCTTGATTTCCTGCTAACCGGGCAAGTGCTGGGAATTTAATAAGTTATCTGTCACTCCCGATGGTGTAACTGGATAACGCGCTTGCCCGGATAGCAGGAGATCCAAATTTGTGCCCTGGCTGGGACAGTTAGATTTTTATTCTATTCCCTTGCATTAATTGATATAATTTTTTTCTTTCACCATCAGCGAATTATAAATAGCTATTAAAGTAGTTCTCAAATATTTTTAAAAATGTTTTCAAAATTCTCCGATTCTGCTTAATAGACACTAATAATGTTTGCCACTACAAATTTATATATAATTGTATATATTTGTATGTGTTGTACATATATAGCTATTACATTTATAGCTTTCTACATTCATACTCTTGATATCACATTATATTATTGCAATTCTCTATTATACTAATTTCAATTATTATTGTATTCTCATGACATTGTATTTCTACAGCCCTGAAGATGGCTTGAAATGTGGGCCGAAACTTCGGCAGATAATCCTTTATTAAAAAATACATTTTTTAAATTTGTATTTTTTGGATCTACCTTGACCGAACCCCAACTAAAATCATCTAAGTATAACTTTGATTGTTCGACGCGCCTACTTATTTTATAATACAGAAACCAAATTCATAATGTAGTATTTTCAGCGCAGTGACATAAACTAGTTACCTTTTTATCGGATTAGAGTAAGAGGGGTTTAGAGGAAGACGAAAATTTATAATCTTAATATCTAAGTTTTTATTTTAATTATTAAACATTTTATGGGATATGATAAGTGAAAAAATGTTAACGATTATGTTCTATGACATTTTAAGGAGAAAACGCTCGTTAACGGAGAAATATACGAATGAAAGGGCTTCTCCCACTCTTCCTCCCTAGCCAGTCAGGAGCCAAGCTTAGTGGTTATGCATTTTTCATTAATTGTTCTCTCAGACTCGTAAATTAAATTCCTTCATCTACTATTATCTAAAGTTATCCTTTAAAGAACATGAGAAATCTCCTTAAATTACGTAACTCCTGTGTAATGGCTTTTTTAGCGTATTTAGCGTCTAGCAATATCTCCACCAAAGTATTATTTTATTGCGTTCAAAAACGATATATAAAAGTGTTTCGATCATTTTATTTTATTTTGCTTTCTTTAAGGATTGAGAAAGAAACGAACGGATAATAAATGTTGATGGTAATTAATTAACTCATGAGGGAGAGAACTTTTTTATGTAATATGCATCCGAAATTTGAAGTCATTACCTCTACCTAACCTTAGATATTTGCCTTATGATCACTTAGAAATTTCAGATATTCTCGATTTTTAATTTTTTATCAACAACTCAATCGATCTCCAGATCTGCCACTAAAACTCCAAGACGATGCTCTGCTGGCCTTTACAAAGGCAATGAAGGACAATGGCCCAAGTCCTTTCATACTTCTTGTGTGCCCCAACCCTAGGTTTCCAAAACGCTCTTTTCGGCGACAGTCGCAGAAATTCCTCCGACAAATTTTGACAAACACAACAATTAAAAGACAAAAACCGTTCGAATAAAACAGAAAAATACAACGACTACATCCACTCACTCACTAAACACGACAACTCATCCTGAAATTAATTCCTTTAAAATGTGAAGATTGGACTTTGGCCAGGAATGGCTAAGAAAGAGCAGATTTGACTAAATTTTCCCTCCCACCACCCTCCTTCAACCCCTTGGGTATTTCGGTGCATTTCGTTATTTAAGAGATGACTGGTATATTAATTTTGAAAGAGAAACGAGACTCATTAATGACCCATATTAAGATATTATTAAGGTAAGAAAAAGAAAATAATACTGTAACTAGGAGACGTATGGGTTTCCCTGAAAGAAGGTTATTTTGCAGGTACCCAATTAAGTTCCTCAGTGTTGTCATAAATATAATCTATGATTGTTAAATTAGTTGTGTTGTTTTACTGGTACTATTTTTAATCCCAACTCTAATAATGACGAAGATATTAAAGATTTTTAATTATTTTTGTTTAAAGCCTTTATCCCTTTTTATTTATCGATTTTTTTCTAATTATGGACAGAAAGGTGTTCAAATTCGAAATGCTTTAAAAGGTTGTTTTTTTAGTTAAATCTAAGAAAGTTTGATTTTCGTTAGAGGAGGCTGTTTAAATGAGTAAATTTATTCAAGCAATGTACAAAACGACAAACATCTAATTGACAAGGTATGTCTGTTATCGGTCCCAGACAAGCTGTTGAAATATGGAGAGGGAGTGGGAAGTGGGGTTGGATTCTCGTGGGATTCTGTCGAGTTTCTCGGCGTTTCTGTGGGGAGTTTTGCCGTATTGACCAGTGTGCCTAGCCACAAGACTCGACAAACAGTCTGTAACCTTCTCTCTGGAAATAGTCCCGGCTGATGTACGTCCTCAAAAGGAACGCACCGCGTAACGCTTCAGCCCTGGAGGGCTAATTTCAAGTATGCACTTGCCAAGGGTGAGATCTCAACACTTCCTCTCACCGAGGAGGGCTCCTGAAAATCTTAATTGCAATAAAATTCAAATAAAGAGTTTTTGACAGTGGAGATTATTATTATAGAATTTTTTGGTCTCTTTGGATCCCGGAAAAAAAACAAAAAAAAAACAACACATTAGTTCAAGGCTGAAAAGCCCTGGACAGGACTTTACGTCACTGGGAAAGCGGTTTCTGACGTCACTTACAAGATGGAAGACACAAAGAAGGAAGTTTGTTTGCATGTTTTCTTCAAATTGTTTTTTCAAAATCGTTTTAAATTTTCTTACATAGCTTTCTACATTCATACTCTTGATATCACATTATATTATTGCAATTCTCTATTATACGAATTTCAATTATTATTGTATTCTCATGACATTGTATTTCTACAGCTCTGAAGATGGCTTACAATGTAAGCCGAAACGTTGGCAGATAATCCTTTATTAAAAAATACATTTTTTAAATTTGTGTTTTTTGGATTTACCTTGACCGAACCCCAACTAAAATCATCTTAGAATAATATCTACGGTCAACAAACTCTCCTTTTGAACAAAAAAGGGAGGTTTTGTGGATCATTTCAAGTCTTAAGCGGTTTTTTGGGTGTGAGGACATGTCTAATATGCAGAGGAAGGTTATAGTTTAGTGGACACAGCATTGTGAGTCATGTGCTTTATTCTGCTTGCCTTGAAGCCAGTCATGAAAATATGATAATCAATAATAGATCCATAAAACAAGCAAATATAAAATTGATTATAAATGAGGCAGTGAAAAAAAAAATACTCCTTTTTCTGGTATAATCTATGATATATCTTGACTTCATAATATACATATGTAAAGAAAACAATTATACATTTCCTGATTTTTAATCTCTACCCTCTCTCTTGTGGTTTGTTATGCCGCAGAAAACTGACCGTTAGACTTTTAGCTCAACAGATGCTCTGAGAGTATTCCAGGGAAAAGTCCTAAGACGTATCTCTGGTATGCAAGGTATAGAAGATACCAGACTTATGAATAGCAGAAAAGAAGGAGTTACTTATCCTGGAGAGAATGGTGGAGAAGAAAATTGTATGATTCATAAAATCTCGAAATTGGGCTGGCTCGGATATTTGCAACAAATTGCTAATAATTTTGTTTTATTAAACTTTTATTTATTTATTACATCCTGTTAAATTAAAACATTTTGTAATTCGAACACCACAATGAATTTAAAAAAATGACATTCAATGTCAATCACATGAGGAGAGGAGGTGACCAATGATACCACTCTCAAATTATTTACAGATTATGTCCCCAGGAGGTCATGAGGCCATCTTCGTTTGAGTCGACGGGGAGGGTTGTAGGGGTTGGAGTTGGAAGACAAGGTCTGTACTAGAGTATTAGAATGGAATGGCAGTTTACTGTGGAAAAAGGCTGAAGCGGGAAGAAATGAGGTCTTGAACAAAAGGGATCTTAAGATCATGACGAAGAGAGGAATTGGATACGTAAAAGGGAGCATTTGCGATTATTCGGAGGGTTTTGGATTGAAAGGACTAGATTAGTTGGATGTTGGAAGGCTTGGCGGCACCCCAGATTTCTACTCCGTAAGTCCAGATTGGTCGCAATAATGTCTTGTAGAGCGTCAGTTTGTTCTCTATCGTAAGATTGTAGTTCTTATTCATTAGTCTGTATAGAAGTCCATATCGCCGATTGAGTTCTTGTCTTTTAATTGTACTATGTTTTCCCCATGTAAGTCGTGAGTCAAAATGGAACCCAAGGTAACGAACGGAATTTGAATGTGGTATAATATATAGCAATAGTAAAATTTCACAATTTCAGGGAAGTTTTTCTTCCGCAGTTGGAAATTTACTTGAACGCATTTTTCTTCATTGATTTTTATTCTCCATTTGCCACACCATTGTGTGATTTTTGACCTGGGAAACGCCAGATGTAAAACCTGGAGGTGGGTACATATGTAAAAACTAATTATAAATAAAAAATCAAACAAGAACCGTTTTATTTGATTCTGAAAAAAAAAAGAAAACACATGTGAAAGATGCAATATGTAGGTATTTAGAAGAAGGACAAGTTACTTATACTTGTAAGAATCTTTGGCAAATGGAAGTCACTGACTGGTGACGGAAGGCTAGGACAGGTGGTGTTTGGGATGAAGAATGGAGAAGAAGACCTGCAGGAACCATACAGACTTAGAGATCTGTCTGACATATTTGTTGCTCACGTGAGAAATATATCTGGGAAAGTAGCAATCTCCAAGTTTTCGAAGGCGCCATTTGGTAGCCTATAAAGCTTAATTCCTTCGATGCAATCAAGGAATAATTATACTTAGCAAAAGGATTGTTTCACATCAGTTTGTTTAAATTTCACTCCATTCTCCAACTCTTTAATGACCCATGAATAAAGATGGCCCCCAGGGGGGGGATGTTAAAATAAACCGCCCTCCAGCTAAAATTATCTTGACATTTGCAAGGGAAGGAACGCGTTCACAGAGAAATGGTTGACACATTCACCGAATTTTCAATTTTGGACGAAGCTCGTGCGATCAACATCTATTCAAATTCAGTAAATTTCAAATAATTTATGGTAAAAAAAAAAATTCGCAAATAATCATTAATTTTTGGTTATCTAATTGGAAACCTTTTCCTTCAAGAAACCCTGATACAAATAATATTTTTTACTTAAACACAGACTTATCGAATAGCTTATAGAAAGTAATGGAGGAAGTAACTCTTAACGACAAAGTAAAACTTATATGAAGTTCGTTTTTAATTTTGATAACTGAGCCCTCTGCAGTTTATTAGTTATCTGTAATTGAAAACATATAAAATGAATTATAATATAAAAATCAAATAAGAACCGTTTTATTTCAGGCTGAAAAAAAATACACAAGTGAAAGATAAAATACATAGGTTATTAAAAGAAGAACAAGTTATTTATATTTGTAGCGAAATAGATCAATGCATTTTTTAAAAACTAATTTGGATTAAAATGATTAATCCAAATTCGAAATTTAAGGTTAGTTTTTAAACCATTGGATGAGTTTGTTAATGACAGACAGGGGGTTATGCTGATATTTTAAAAATAACAAATCTTAGTTATTATTATTATTATTATGTTTATATTTAACGAATTATTTTTATTAAAACGCATATTAAGAAAAATACGTATTTAATAGTGTGGTTTTGAATGATAGACGACAACCCTATTAATAAAAATATGGAATTAAATTTTGTAAATTAGCATTGCAAATCTTTAAATAAATCTTTTTGAATTAATATTTTATGAGGCACAGATGGAATAAAGGAAAACTGAAAATTATAATCGTGATTTCTTCTTCGTTACTTGAGATAATTAAAAGTTTGTCTAGTTGTATAATATGTGTAAAATATAATAACTCTTTTATGGTAATGTAGAAGCAAAGAAACAAATTTCGCTACGATGGGTGAGCGCCCCCCTCCCGGCTAGTCTAGAGTAAGCATTTGTACCTTCAGCACTCATTGTTCTCTACGGCTCTTAAATTAAATTTCATCATTTGCTCTTGTTGTCACTCCTAACACTGATGAAATTTGAGAAATCTACATAGATCAACAGCTGCTGCATGATGGAAATTTTTAGACTTTTGATTTTAAATACATAAATTGTACTAGAAGATTTGTGGAATCAAATTGTTTTTTTTTTAAAACTCAAAATCAAACTCATTGGAATCAAACTATTACTAAGTAATGGAAATGTTTATTTTAATTAGGGACTTCTCGTGACACTTGCATTTACATCNACACACACACACACATATCCCCTTCATTTTCTATATCACTTTCAGTTACCAATTTATATATATTTCAAACCAATTTGTTTTCTGTTTTAATTCCTAGCTATTTTATTTATTATCTTCTTTTAGGACATTTTAATTTTGAAACAGCTCTGAAGATGAATAACAATAAGAGTCAAAACATTAATAAATTATAAAAAATATACATTTTGAAACTGATTTTTTTTTTTTTTTATCAACATTTTGACCAAACCCCAACTACTTCTATCATATACCTCCATGGTAAACTTTTTTTTATGTTATTTTTGATTATAGAAGTCATCTAATATTAGAAAAAAATCAATTATTTAAAAACATAAAAGTGGGGAAAATAATTAATCATAGACTAACTAGGAAATGAATATTTTATTCAAAATATACATTACATTATATACAATATATTTACACATACAAAGTAGTTAAAATAATTTCATCTTTTCTCATTCATATAGATATTTTTTTTTTTTTATATTTTTGTATAATTCAATAGTTATACATTATTAAAGTCAAGTACAATTCTTGATCTCTTTGGTTGATATTGCCTAAAAAAATAAAAAAATCTGTTTTAGTAAAATATTTTCTGATAATATTAATCATTATAAAATAAAATTAAACAGAATTACTTAAGCAATATGAAATTATCTTTGAGGTAAAAATGATGGAAATTATTCAACCTGCAACACTTTCTTAAAAAAGAACTAGCTCTTTTACATACACATTGAGTCCAAATGGGCCAACAACTTAATTTTAAATATATATGTGTGTATATGTATATGTATATATATGTGTAAGGTATTTACATATATAATGTAACTAGGAAATATTAATCTCTACCCCACTTCCCCCCCCCTACCCCTCCCTGAGCAGTAAAAAGCAAGCCTTTGTTTTTTACGCTCATTGTCCTCTCCGGCTTGTCAAATGAAATTACTCCTTACTCCTATTTTTATTTCTCTAGAAATATGGGAAATTTGTTTGTTTATACTGGGAAGGACTGTTTTTTTTTTGTGTTTTTTATTTGGTAACAATATTTATCTGAAATTTTATATTTTTTATTTTTTTGACCGTAGATATTATTAGATGTTTCTTGTTGGGGTTCGTTCAAGGTAGATTCAAAAAATACAATTTTAAATATGTGAATTTTTTAAAATTATTTGCCAACGTTTCATTTTCATGGATGATGATTGGTTTAAATCGAGATAAAACGGGACAGCCCACAAATAGCCTCTTGGGTACATTCTTTAAAAGTATCTCTGAATAAACATTTTTATTGAATACCTTATAAAATATAAGTGATAAACATATATGTTTTCCCCTTTTTGGATTTCGAATTTTCTTCCTCCTGTTAATACCCTTCGTCAGCTGATCTAGACCAATGACGAACTCATTCAATGCTTTAGAGAAATAAGTTAAGTAGTGACAAATTTGGTTTATTTATTTTACAAAATTTAGATGATATTGAAATACACAGATACACAAATACATACACTCATTCTTCTATAATTTAAAAAAATATATATAAATCAATTGAGAAGTATCATATTTTAAGGTTCTTTGAAAATATATCATTATTTGTAATTTCACGAAATATATATCATCTAGAAGAAATGCACAGGGAGCCAGAAAAAATACTTACTACCACTACCGGGTTTCGAACGCGGGTCTCCTACTTTCTGAAAGAAGTAGGAAAGTAGAGAAGAAGAAGGAGAAAATTAGGAGAGCCGGGTTCGATTCCCGGCTGTGGTAGTAAGATTTTTTTTTGGCTCCCTCTGCATTTCTTGTAGATAATTAATTATTTATTTAAAAAGATATATAATCTAGTTGTCTAAGAAGTCCAGGACTTTAACGTGAGGTTCTAAAAGTCAACGATGTCCAACACATTGTCATCAATGTAATCATAAGATGTTTTGTCGCGAAACAATATTCAGGAGACTAGCTTTAGCCCCTGCGATAACCCTGACAAAGGCCTATTAAGTTACAGATAAGATATTCGACACCGATCCTTTTCCTCTAGCCTCAAGGATATTTGTTGTCCTTTGGATTTAGGATCCTTTTCCCTCAAGTTAGCCAGTAAGAATCTGTCCTTCCTGGCTCATTGAAAAAATCCTGCTCAAGGTACAGATTTCAGCCAAAACGCTATAATTATAGGGGTTTTTTTATAAGAAGCTTACGACAGAATCGGGTTTCTATTTTTTTTTAAATATAAATTCCCACCCAACATTCGAAATAACATTCTTAAATAACTAATAATATATCAATGTACGTTACTTTGAACATTTGTAAATGTTACTAAAAATAATTCTTATACGCAAATTTTTGTATACCATTTTCTTTTTTTCATAATACTACTAACTAGAGTGGTGTCATTGGTCACCTTCTCTCCTCATGTGATTGACATTGAATATAATTTTTGATTTCATTGTAATCAAATTAAAAAAATGTTTTTTTATTTAACAGAATGTAATTAATAAATAAAAGTTTATAAAACTAACAATGAAGATAATAAGATTATAAATTTTGATCTCTCTTTAAACCCCCTACCTCCTCAACCGATTTAAGCACTTTACAAATTCATGTAACGTTTTGCAGATTGTTATAACGAAGAACGTTTTAAAAACTAATTTGATTTCACATCATTTTCAGAATTGCTGGCGTGAAAGCACGAATAGACATATAGATATATATTTATTTATTTATTTATTTATAACTTTAAAGGCCAATTGTTAGACTTTTTTGGGTGCTTCAGACAAGGTAGATTCAAAAAATGCAATTTAAAAACAGGTGAGAGAGAACGTCGTGTCACCAAGATCCCATATTCATGATCATATGTTATATGATGGGATTCTTCAAGGAGTCATAAATCCTGGTGACACGATGTTCGCTCCCGCCTTCATGAATAGCATTGAAGATGGCTTACAATGTAAGCCGAAACGTTGGCAGATTTTAAATTGTATTTTTTTTTATCTATCTTGACCGAATCCTAACAAAAAACATCTAATAATAATATCTACGGAAAAAAACAACAACTTCCATTTGAACATTTAAACGGCAATGTATCTTCATTGTGGTATCCATTGTAGTAACAAATTTGTAGCGTTGTAAACGTAGTATTTAAGTGTTTTAAAGTAGTTTTGTAGAACGAACGTGAATATATGGACATATATTCTTAAGCTATTAAATTCCATCATTGGTTTTCCACTAAAGCCCTCACCGGTGAAATTTCTCAGCCATAATAACGTCCCATTCGATTTAGAAGCCATCAAAACCTTATATCGATATGACAAAAATCCTTCTGAAACCTTTCTCACTGTTTTTCACTGGATGAACAAAGTTTTTTTTTTATTAAGTAATCTCCACAGGAGTGCAAAATATTTACTTTTAAAATCTCTTTGTATCGTAAAATTTTGTTCGATACGAATTGGTTTTGAAGTCGTGATCACTAGCATTTAACTTAAATCGTAACAATAATTCATTTCCATAAAATTTCTTTCTTTACGGCTGTGAAAACATCCAATTTTTGGTGAATATAAACCATAAACATTGTGGGAAAAACATAAATATTAATATTGGATTGAAAATTGAAAATTTTATAATTTTTTTTTTTTTCATTTAGTGAGGAGGGGATAGAGAGTGGGTAGGAAGTAAAAAAATCTATAAGAAAATTAAAGAACCCCTAGTTGTTGTTTTTCAGACCAGTTTAACAGGGAAAAATATAAATAAAAGTAACAAAGATAATTTTACAAGGTTAAAATAAATTAAAATTATAAAAGCCATTTAAAGCTGGAGATATTACGTTTAAAGGACTTTAGGGGTGGGGAAAAAGCTCGATCTTTCTTGTTAAATACTTAAATATCTTCCCTAACATGTGCTAAGCAAAAAATAAATTTTCTCATCGCAAGTTATTATTGTGCCTAACGTTAACGTGTACTTCCCCAGGCTTGAATGAGTCTAGAGTAAATTGTGGGGAGGGGGGGGGGTTGAACGCGAGGGATACAGGTAACTGGGTGGCGGTCAGGGTTGGGAGGGGGGCGGATAAACAATGGTTATTTAAAACACCCCCCTTTAGCTCCATCCCCCTCCCCCTGTCACCAGGGGGCTAAATTAATTTTAGCCAATTGAATTTGTCCAAAATAACGAACCAATCATTAGGCTCAGTTTGCAGTATGTAATTTAGATCTTGTGCACTTGAAATTAACAACTATTTGATTGTTTTTGATCCTTAATGAATACTGATATGCACGTTTATTTTGTAATTGAAGACAAAAGCTGTATATTTTGTTAATTAAAATTTTACAAATATCCTATCTAGCGCTTTAAAATTACTAGTATAAAAGTGTATTACTAAAGTCTTCACTTTAAATAATTTAACCACGAGAATATTTATTTACAAATGTCACAGCAGGAGCAAAGTATGAATATCAAAAATTCATAAATTGAATTAAAACTAATGTTAAAAAATGAAAAATTTTCACGGGTTCTTAAAAAAGCTAAAAATATGGTCTGGTTAAATATATATATATGGTGTGTGTGTGTGTGTGTGGGAAACAATACGCTCCAGCGTTTATAGTACTCAAAATAAATAAACATAATTTCTTGCAAACGATAAGTTTATTTTATCAGCTGAAATCAATTACGGAGTGGAGATGAATAAGATTCTTAATAGGAACCTTTCAATCATTACTTTACTGATGGATTTAAGAACGATAAGTATAGGTTTAGCGTGATAATAGATGTTACATAACTGAATTATAGGTGTTACATGATAGATGTGAATTGTAAATTCATAATATTTCTATTCTATTACTGCATTTTATTATTTGAAGAATGCATTTTAAAGAAAATATTTAAGTGAATAAGTTGCCCCTACTTTTTTGTGTTTTCAATAAGGGAACGAAATTAGCCGTATTAAGGCTTTCTTTTGCACACTATTTAAAAATAAATTTTTGACGATGGGGAGAAGATAATGGATATATAATTTATTTTTCCGACAATTTTTTGAAAGAGGGATACGTGGTTGGAGGTTCGTTGGCCGTCGGGTAATATACTGAAGAAATTAGTCAGGGTTTCGCTAGGACCAGAAAAATAAAAAACTCAAAAATTCTTGGATAATTATTTTTTAATTACAGACGTGTTGACTTAACTTGTAAATCACACACTATTTCACTTATAGAATTATAGATTGGAATGAACAGACAGAGATGAGGTGTTATTTTATAATACATATATGTTATATGGCAGAAATATATTTGCAGATTAAACTGGACAATACAAATATAAAAGAATANAATCCTTTATATTGGGACCGAATAATATCCATACTAAAATATTTGCAATTGGATTTACACCTACAAGGTATTACCATGAATAGGCATTATTATCTGAGGGAAACCTCTTAGTAATTTTAAAGCTTAACTTGGTTGGAGGTTCGTTCGCCGTCGAGTATTATGCTGGAGAAATTAGAAAGGGTTCCGACCAGGATACGAAAATTAAATACTCCAAAATTGTTGGGTAATTATTTTGTTATTTCCTATGTTATGTAAGTCATCATCAGGGCGGTAGTGATGTTTAGGGAGATCCCTCCGAGGGAGGTTTATGGTCACATCTCAGAGTGCTCAACTAAACTAAACTAAACTTCTCCATTGTTTTAATAATAAATAAATCTAATTTATCTTCTAATAATAAATCTCCACAACATTATAAATTTCAAAAATTTTATATTTTCCAGAAAGATCCTATACCTATTTCCCAACAGTCCAACGTTATATACCGAAATCCATTTTTAATTTCTTATCCATTTATTCTTGTGGCCTGAAATGTATCATACATTAGAAATAAAATAATTTTTTAGGCAAGAATAGGAAGGAAATGAAAGAGAAGTTTCGGTAGATTATGAAGGTATCATTGTTATGTGAGATAATTTTAGCCCTTGCAACTGGTAGCTAGGCTCTAGTAAAACTATCTTCAAACTCATTATCCGTCTTGAAAAAAAAAAGTTAACTAAATTTATAATTAAAAAAATGCGTTAATATGGTCTAAAAGAGATTTTTTTTTTGGGGGGGGGGGTTCAATGGTGTGTCAATCTTTGTTCATTTCAAGAATTTCTTGGCAATAGGTCATGGTGAGGTATAATGAATTACAAATGCGAATAGTTATTATGTGGATGTAGATAGTAATTTCTTTGTGCTTGGAAACTATGTAATTTATAAGAAAGAAAAAAATTGAGAGTGAATGGAACTATTTGTTTAACTTCATTGGAAGGGGGAAATATTCCAAAACGGATGCAATTCCACTAATCACTTTTAGTAATAGTGAAACATTTCAAATGAACCAATAGAAGATTTTCAGACGTAACCAATACAGACGTGGTTCTCATAATTATTCATTATAAGAGAATTTTTAATTATACAAAGTTAAGTGTGTGGCGAAGGCGAATAGCACAGCACAAGGGGAATGAAAGTGACAAATGGATGTACATCTCCTTTGGAGGCGCCTTCAAGGACTGAACCTCTTCCAGGGTGCGACCGGCTGACCTCTAGAGGTGGGGATAGAGGCAAGGGTGTACCCTGGAAACAAGGCGGTTTCGCTTCAGAAGTTTCGAAAAATATTTCAAAAATTTCCCGAGAGAGATCGCACTGAAATCCAAAAGTTACAGACTGAATCAGTAGAAAAAGCCGAGTTAGAGGAGGAAGTAAAGACGACAGGGATGTCGGAAAAAGAAAACTGATAAAACCTGAATACAGAATGTACTTTCATAATTTCAAAAACTGCGGAAACTATAGTGAATACAAATGTACATACATACATACATATATATATTAGTGATTTTGGTATAATTCATAATTTAAAAAAATCTTTCACGAGAACAACCTCATGGCTATATTCTTTCTGAATTCGATAAAAAGCATATTTCTATCAACACTTAACTATCATAAAGTAACTTAACTCATAAGTCATATGCTTAAAAGTGAAAGAGGACAAAATCTGTAAACGTCAACTCGACATGTTAAAATTAGAAATTAAATTTGTGAAATATTTGACAGATATGAAGAAACATTGATTTAACCAGAAAATATTTTGGTTTACAAATTTTTCAGATTGATGCTCTTAAGATNGGGGGAGTTGAAGTAGGTGAGGTCGACACTCTGCCGGTCGGTCACAGGAGAGAAGGCGGAGATGCAGCCGGCGTGAGCATGGGAAAGCTACTGGACTTTCCTACCACGGTGACGGTGGGGGAAACGGCGGGAAAGCGCGGTAAATCCGAATTTGAGTGATGCTGCTACAATACTAAAATTTTTAGCATCTCCAATGTAGGATTAGTGAATAACTGCTGATATTTTTTAAACATCTAATTATGGTACCAACCAGAATAGCTGGATTTCACTACTGGAAACTACTAAATCCTTAAAATCCTGCAATTTTTTCTGAACTACCCAATTATGTTTTAGTCTTTCAAGAAAATATAGTCATCAAGATGGTTAATTTCCTATAGGATTTAGTGACTTTTTCTCGACTTGCTTCTTAATGTCCTAATATCTGGTTTTTTCTTTCTCTTTTTTCTTGATTAATTTTCGATTCAGGCAGACAAATCAGCCCATGTGTTCTTCCCTCTTAACCTACTTATAATAATAAGATTTTCTTATGCTATGTTAAATTTTTTCTAGTTTCGATGAATTTTTTGATTTTGTATTAATTCTCCTATCTGATATAAGTATTTAAATTTCTTCTAAATCAATGTCCATTTTTTTCTGAAAACTCTACCCTTATATATATATATATATTCA
>KZ810433.1:32041-42636 GCA_000696205.2 Oncopeltus fasciatus
ACACACTCACAAAATTTATATTAATTATTTCTATTAAGTAGGAATGGTGAAGATTTGTTTAAATTTTTTAAAATGACGCTTGGTTAAAGTATGTAAATAGCTTGCTAAAATCTCTTAGTCTTAATATTATTCGAATGAGAGAAAATATTTGGACAAGTCTGGATTTGACCTCGAAATATCGATGATGTGAGATATTCCTGACAATCTGAATAATTCTGCCATTTAGTATTACATTTTTTTTCATCAAGGAAGTTTGCCAACAATATACGAAATTTGTATTTTTTTTTTTAAACCAAAAAAAAAAAAATTATAATATCAAAAAGAAACCATGAATTTAAAGGGAATAATCTCATTTGAAGAGCAACAAGTGATTGAAGAACGAGTCATTTCGACCTGCATTTTGATAGAAAGTGACATTCAGAGATATAGAACTAAAGAACCGGTTCATTTCGAAGTCACCTGAATGACGTCAGAAGGAGTATCCTTAGTAGGTCCTTAACTTGTTTATTACGTCTTCGCTCCTGCCTTGTGGTCAGTTTGTATTGGGCAACGTAAAAATATGCTGAAAAAAATTAAAATCCAGGAGACTTTTAATTTTAAAAAGTACAATAAAAAGTTGAAAAGAAAATAAATAAAATTAAAAAAAGGTTCAGCTGAAGGAGATAAGATCTGGTTGGATATAAGACATCCATTAACAGAGAAGGCTATCCAAGATGCCTATTCTCCAGGTGTGGGCAGAGGAGTTGAGGTTCCTTGGTAACTGGTAAATCAGTACCATTGTGTGTTTCAAAATGTCTTGTCGTCAGCTGGTTTTGCTACCATCTTCTTTTACCTTATCTTTAGCGGTTAACACTCCCTAACAACAGCAAGCCAAGTTCTTTGTCCTTCGAATCTGCTCAATAGAACTCAATTATATTTTATTTTTTATGAATTGTTTTCAATTAGCACTTGAGGAATTTCTGCACTGTCGTGCAATTTCTGGACAACTCAAAGATGTGTGTCAGTTGTATATAAAAGAATTTCGTATATTTATTTTTAAGAAAAATGTTAAATTAAATGATGGAATTAGAGAAGTTCAAGAGGAATTAAAGAGGAGTAGAAAGAGAAGTAGAAGTAGGGGAGAAGAGGAGCAGTTGAGTAAATAAAAAAATATACCTGTTTTAAAGAGGTTTCAAAATAAGTACATTTTAATATAAAATTGCAATACAATAAATGCAAGGGAATAGAATACAAAATCTATCTGTCTCAGCCAGGACTCGAACCTGGATCTCCTGCTATCCGGGCTGGCGTTCTAGCCAATGACACCACCGAGACTAGCCTGATAACTTATTAAATTTCCCGCACTCGTACCGGGAGTCTAATTCCCGAGTGCTGGGAATTTAATAAGTCATCTGACTAGTCTCGGTGGTGTAACTGGTTAACGCGCTTGCCTGGATAGCAGGAGATCCAGGTTCGAGTCCTGGCTGAGACGAATAGATTTTTTTATTCTATTCCCTTGCATTTAGTATTTAAAATTTACGTGGGATAAAATGCCACAACAAAAACAATATTTATAAAACTGTCAAGGTAGATCCAAAAAACACAAATTTAAAAAAATGTATTTTTTAATAAAGGATTATCTACCAACGTTTCGGCTTACATTGTAAGCCATCTTCAGGGTTATCATGAAGATGAGTGAGGACGTCCTGTCCCTAAGTTCACTTTTCCTTATTATGAATAATAAATTTTCTTCATGGAGATGGTAAAATTATGTTCCAAAAAGTTTAATCTTGGGGGNCGACCCCAGTGCTAAGGATAACGGCTACAAAAATAGTTCGCTTTACTCACTGTTTAGATGTGATCCTCGCGGTGATTCGAGCTGAAACTGCACTCACATGTCACTGACACTTCACTACAAATGTATGTAGAGTTTGAGATCTCAGTTCTCCCCACAACTCGTATGTTATAGTTGGAAAGACGGAGCGCTATATACAGGTGTATACTGATCACTGGCTACACCACTAAATAGAATATAATACTAAGAAAGATATTGACAAATATTTGATTGGGCATCTCTCTATACTCCCCTCCCTCTCAGACAATCTATAAGTTTAGCAATTTTCAAAACGAATCCCAAATACCGAATTCAGTTTTAGAAGGTTTTTCAATTCTCGAATTTACATTCTAAAATATCTTTCATTTACGCGTTTTTATTAAATAACAGAAATATTATAAAACTACACTTATTCCTTTACCTATTATGTTGAATAAGTTGTTTTCGTTATGCTAATAATAAAAAAGGTATTACAATTTAAACAATTTGAATTCCCTTACAAAAACCCCCTCTCCTACTCGTCGAATTTTAGCTTTTAAACAACAAATGCCATATTTGATTACGTTATCATAATAATTGCAGGCTTAAGAACGCCTACGTTAAAATATTTATACTGCAATTCAGTATAAATTGTTCAGAAGTACAATTGACTACTCCTCGGCAAAAGAAGTAAATTGTGGACTACGAGTACGAGATTTCTCCGTGACAAGGAAAGCCCTGCGGTTGATAATACGCTGAAACCGCAAGACAAAACGGCGAATACGTATAAAAGTATTGAATAGTTTTCTCAGAGTCAGGGAACTACTGACCTATTTAACAATCATACCCAGTTATATCTGAGAGGGAATTCTTACAATACGAGCGTAATTCCCTTGTCATTATTACGCAATGACAAATAATATAAGCAACGCAATATATTTAAAGAAGAATCATTGATTCTAAAAGCTCTCATCAATTAGAGAGAAAATATAATAAAGTGCGAAGTATTGGATATTGCTTGATAACCATAATTGTCATAAACTTCGCTACCAGCCCAAAATACTTTTACTTTTTTTTTTTATTCATTAATCATTTGTTAATGAAATATCAACGAATGAATAAGAACGAAATTACGAACGGTTTCTCCACTTGATCTACGTGCAAATATTTCGTTTTCAATCCCTCGTATATGCATATATGAGGTGTGATCAAAAAGTAAGGTGACTTTTTATTTTATGAAAAAAATATTTATTCATCAATACTATTATTTATTTTCCCCTTCAAAGTAACCCCCCTCAGATACAATATACTTGTGCCAACACTTTTTCTAATTTTCAAATCACTTCAGTTAAGCACTTTTTGGTATAGCCTTCAGTCTTTATGTTCTTAATTATTGCAAATTGACGTCCTTAAACGGGTTACTTGAGTTTCGGGAACAGGCAAAATCACAGGGTGTAATTGACCATGAATATGTTGGCTGTGGAATGATTACTTATTGTCTAAATATATCAATCTGGGAACTAGCTTCGTTGACACGCGTCTCATGCCTAAGACGCAATTGCTTGTCTCGAGCCTAATAAGATGATAGTAACTTCTCTTATGGTAATTAAATGATTCCTGAGCACATTTTCTTCACTTCAACATTCTCACCAGTTGATAACGTGCTGGGGCGCCCAGAGCGAGATTCGTATTTGGTGTATTCTCGGCCTTCTAGGAAGAGTTTATTTTTTGAAAATTAAAGTAGACTTAAAGTAAACTTAGACCACTTGATTCCATTTTTTTTTCTTTACATAAAATATAGAAAACTCTTTGATCCAAGTTTTTCGATTGTAGAAAATAGCTGAGCACTCAAAACACTGACAACCTTAATGCTTATCAAAAACAAAACATGCTATACCCTTGAAAATTTTCACAGATGCTCAAGACAAGTGTACCAACATTTTAAAAGAATCGGAGATAGAACGAACGAAGCTTACAAAATTTAAGAAGTCATCTTCTTACTTTTTGTCCAACCCTCCTATAATGCACTTTGAAGACAATTTAGACTGAATCTATCCTCTGTCATCTCGCTAAAGTAGCTTAGAGTAGCTTAATCTACTTTAAGTGCATAAACCTTACTCATATTACTCCCCGTTCCTACTCCTAAGCTACCACTAATCGATTATTACCGTTATTAGAGTTTTATTTTATTTTAAATAAGTATTTACAATACATATAGGATTTTTCAGGTTTCTTCAATAATTATTACTTGACATATTTAATCAAATAATGAATAGAATGATCAGAGAATGAAATTTAAATTTTTTGCCCTGAAAAGCTTAGTTTTTTCGAACTACTAATGGCACTTACTAGATAAGCGGGCGGGAACCATCTGGACCTCTCATGCCAGAAACTGCGCCGTGAGTTTTGATACTTGGCCTGCTCTTATCGCGAAATAAAGAAACCAGTCCCTCGAGTGTTCTGAACAGAGTACCTGCAGATAGCTCCTCCCTCAGTGAGGTTAAGTAGTAGAACGAAGGGTAAAAAGAAAACTGCTCTATTCAATCCGAATTCCTCTGAAATACCTAAGAGTGAGAAATTCCCCAGAGAGATCCCCAGCCTGTCACTACTATACGATAAGTCTGCCCTGGAGGGGAATTAGCAGACTAGGTCGGTGCTGACCGCGTACCTCCTTACCGATTCGGAATGTCGCCCTTTCACTGCGACGATGGCGAGATGGACAGCCCCTCCCCCTCCCCCCTTCAAACTCATTTACAACTTGTACGCGCTCAGGCAACTTGTTTCGAAATACTTCAGAAAGTATCTCTCTTCCATTAAGGGTTCGCTCAATTCTCGTCTTTCTCATTAGTCTACTCACAAACATACACATATTAGCATGGTCTTGTAATTGTTGGTAGTACATTAGAGTAAAACATCGATCATATCACCGCGACTTGTTAGAGATATCTCTATCTACTCGTAATAAAAGAATGAAAACTTCCTTCAATTTATCTCTAATCCTACTTATTGTATTATATTTAATTTTATAATTATATTTTAAATTTATTGATGTCTATAAAAATTGTATGTTTAGTAGTAATACGTAAGATATAATTTTAATTTGAGGGCATCGCAAAAATGTTCATGTGTGTGTGTGTGTGTGTGTGTGTGTGTGTGTGTGTGTGTGTGTGTGTGTGTGTGTGTGTGTGTGTGTGTGTGTGTGCGCGTGTGCGTGTGCGTGTGCGTGCGCGTGTGCGTGCGTGTGTGTGTGTGTGTGTGTGTGTGTGTGTGTGTGTGTGTGTGTGTGTGTGTGTGTGTGTGTGTGTGTGTGTGTGTGTGTGTGTGTGTGTGTGTGTGTGTGTGTGTGTGTGTGTGTGTGTGTGTGTGTGTGTGTGTGTGTGTGTGTGTGNATTATTATTATTAATATTATATTGATTAATCATGATCAATACGATTCCTTACTTTCTAAACTGCAAACAATTGTCTAGTTATTAAGCGAAATCAAACCATCAGAAGTTATGGTTTATTTAAAACGCAAAATTGCAAAAGAACTGATACAAAAAAGATCTCATATAAAATAGAAAATTTTACTATCATACGTTCTATTCTCCGTCTTCATTGGTTTCTGCACACTATCTTCTGTTGGCGACCGCTTTCGAACATTGTCCATCTTCTGGCCGAATACATGCGTTCACTGTCACTGTCTGTATTCAACTGCCTAATGAATACATACAGTGACAGTTTACACATGTATTTGGCCACGAAGATGGACAATGTCCGAAAGCACTCGCCAACAGAAGATGGTTTGCAGAAACCAATGAAGACGGATAATAGAAGGTATGATAGTAAAATTTTCTATTTTATATGAGATCTCATTAGTTTTCTTCTGCCTTCATTGTACTTTTATCAAACTTCGTTGCTTACAATCTAAGTAAGTTAGATGACATAGTTACTTCATTTACTATGTTTTTTTAATTATTCTCTAATCTAGTTTCTACATTCTTCTTCAGCGAAGCGATTCTATGCTATTTTTCCCCTTTCATTAAATTTACATAGCACGGTTCTGCATTTACCTCCTCTAATTACAGTTTAATAACATATTTCTTTACCGATTACCATATTTCCTCTACCTCATAGAGGTAATAAAATGGAATGGCTTATAAGATTGAGAAGGGTGGGCTGGGCCCTGCTCGTGCAGCGGTCAGTAGCCTGGGACCAGGTCTGTGTCGAAACAGTCTCTCGCTCACCTTTCGCTGGAGTGGACCGTCCTCTGCCACTCACAACACTCTAGGTCAAGCGGGAGCATCGGCGAGATAGCTCGCCACTCCAGAAGTGGTCAACGCAAAACACACAAAAGAATACAATCGACAATTAAGTAGACGTGGGTAACATCAACGCAATTTATGCCTAAACCATTACAGGCCGAAATTATGTACCGTGAGTTAAATATAAAGTAGTAAAGTAATTCTGTTAAATGAATATTTATCAAGGACTCGGATATGAAAAAATTAAAGCTATTCTTCTAATAACAATAGAATATTAATAAGGTTTAATTACTTTAATATCAGAACGAAATCTCTATGTGTGAAATGATTTTTTTATCATTAAAATGATTATCACCATTACTATAAAAAATATATAAGTAATAAGCCTCCAGGATAAAAATTGGTTAAAAAAAAATACGAAAGGGTTTAATGAAAAGCATAACTGAAAAATTAACTATATTTAAAACTGTTGGAAATAGGATATATTTGTAAAATATACTAGGTCAAAATCATCATTTTCTACCATTTATATTTAATAATGTTTTAAAAAAACCTTTTGTGGTAATAAAGATTTTCCATTCAGCCCTGAAGAAGCCATCACAAGATGTGCGAAAACTTGGCAACTATCGACAACTTGACACGGTCCGACCCGGAAGAATAAACTGTACATATACAAAAACCGTTGAATATTTTTTTATAATTTAATTTGAAGGGTTGTGCAGGTCCACTTATTTTTAAAATATAAGTATAAAATTCGGTAATAAATTTTTCAAGCTACTGAAAAAAATTATTTCTGCCTGAAACCGGTTGAAGGATAGGGGAGATTTATGGCTAAATCAAAGATCATAATTGAGTTATATTCTTATTATTAGTCTTATGAAAAAGTGTATTTTACATAACAGGAGTGAAATATTTACTTGAATTTAAAATTACAAATGGGCACCAGAGTAGCTCATAGGTTCCGTTTAGGTTTCCCAACCCTGGCGCTGTGGGTTCGATCCCTCCATGGCAGTCTTTTATTTGTTATTAAAAGCTTGTCCTTTAAATACATATGTCAGAGTCATCTAATGATCGTTTAGAAACCATCTAAAAATTTATAATTATACAGAATTTTATAGAATATTTAAAATGTTAAATTTAATATAGCAAGTGTAATTAATAAAAACAAGTTTAAATATAAATAATTATAATTTGATGCAATTATTATATTTTTAAATAAGCCAAAGTTTGCAAAGGAGCTTGCAAAATAAAAATTTGGCATATTATTTTTAAATTAATTTGTAATCAGGTTAAAGGAACTCAAACTGCATATTTTTAGTAGTCTGTAATTATTGTTTCATGGACTTTCAGAAAAGGAAAATATCTATTAAGTTATTTCTCATGATAGATTTTTAGCAAATAATTTCGATACTTTCACCAGTTCTACCTACTAGGCACCTCAAATGATTACAACTAAAAGTTATATATAAATATATGTATGAGTAATTATTAAATGTTTTTTGTTGGGGTTCGGTCAAGGTAGATAAAAAAAAATACAAATTAAAAAAACAAGTGTTTTTTTTTTTAAATTATTTGCCGACGNGATTGAGCAAAAACTGGAAACCAGCGCTAATTGACAAGAGGATCCAACCAATCAGTGACCAGCTACCTGACTACTCCAGAGACCAGCCACCAGAACACAGTATCAACCAATGGGAAGGCAGACTTCGCCCAAGGACAAGACCGCGCCGGGATTATACACCACCTGGTGTATAAAACATGGTAAATATATACCATCTGGATTTTTAAAAATCTCTCTTTACAACTCTCATTCTCTTTTCAGCCCTGAAGAAGCCATCACATGATGTGCGAAAGCTCGGCAAAAAAGAACAATTTGACTCGGTCCAACCCGGAAGATGAAATGGTAAATACATGATAATTTCTTTTGCAATGACAATTAGCAGCAAGGATTTTGAATTTGAGTGAACCATCTATCAATGTTTTTATATTTGTAGGCTCACAATTAAGAGGTAAATAAAAAAAGGCAATTTACTTTCCCAGAATGTATTTATGTGAGCTTGTATGTAAAAGAAAAGACCACCATCTTTTAAAACATTCAAGATAAGATCCCTCCATGAGCTCATGGCCTACACTCACTTTTACTCCTGTATTTTGTATGTTTATGAAGTATTCCTGTTTAAAGAGGGTCATCAACCAGTCTAGAATATATCTTGTCTAACGAAGAAGCAGGTTAATACTCACAAATATTTGAGGCTTGATAGCAATAACAATATTTTATCGTCGACAAGTCGAAATTGTATGGTTAGGCTAGATTAAGTACGGAGATTCTCAATTTTATCTAAGACTGTAAATGATTTTGAAAAAACTTTTTTTTCTTTAGATGAGGAAACTCCGACACCACTCTACTTTCGTTTTAGAATCTTTCCCAGCATTATCGTATTTAACCTTTTTTATTATTTTTTTTAAGGGCATGCATTACGTTCTTTTGTATTGTAATTTATTCTAATTTATTTCAGATATGTTTCCTTTTAATTTGAAATCGCTAAAAAGGGGTTCAATAATAAGGAAAAAATATTTAAAAAACATCAAAGAAAATTCGTTAAAAACCCGTTTTTTTTTACTTATATATGGAAAAGTGCTTCTATAAATCTCAGATCCTAACAGCAAAACTTGAAAAATCTTGATCCTTAATTCGTTGAAAAAGAAAAAGAAATTGAGAATTGGCGAGGCAAACCAAGACAGGACAATGATTGGCATAAAAAAAAATGTGCTAAAACCAAATATTTAAAAAAAAAAGAAGAAAAAAAAAGAAAGAAAAAAAAGAAAGAAAAAAAAGAAAAAAGGAGGGTTTATACCCTCGGTTTAGACTGTGAACTATATTTTGTAATGAAGGACATTCACAATGATATTTCCTCCTCAATTCAAGAGAAAAAAAAATTTTCTTTTCGGCATTGATGTGTTTTTGTTTTTTATTAACTACTGCATACAAAATCGGCGGAAAAAAATTTTTATCATTTAAACATTTTTTCATGACTGTTGTCCTATTTGACCTTAAATAGGAATACGATAACAGAATATTAATACTTTGAAAACAAAGTTGAAACTCTGACAAAAAAAAATTTATATAAAACCCTGTTGAACATTTCTGATATATATCTGAGTTAGGTTAGACCGAATGTCAAAAGCCAGATTCGCACAATAAAAGTTCACGCCATTCTTTTTGTTCTCTATGTATAATATTGCAATTAATTTGAATAAATTAATTACAATATTATACATAGGGAACAAAAAGAATGGCGTGAACTTTTAGAAAGATTATTTTGACAAAATCTTTATAAATTGGAATCTTCAGTTAAAGATAATAACATATAACTACAGTTAAAGCAAACCAAGCTCAGCTGTTTTCNAGGATCGGTAAAATTTTTTACAATTTGTTTCTTGGGACCAATGCCAATTGTTTGATTTCCTTCAGAGAAATCTGCTAAAATAAATGCAATTCGATATGCTAATATATTATAGTATTACTTTTATAACTGATGTATACAAATATTAGGAGACGCTAATTAAAAAAAGACCCTAAATTACTGAATAAATGACAAAAATAATTGTATAATCATGCCATGTTGTTATTTGCCGCATGACCCGGAATTAGCAGTTCATTTTGAAGATAAGTGGTGCTCATCAATTAAGAATAGTGCTAAATGCTAATGGGTGTTACAGTTTTACTTTTATTTTAAGGGGGAGGTGTTAATTTGCTGCTATACTTGGAGAAGGTAATGACAAGCGATCACCGCGCCGAATCATTAGGGAAGACCATTTCCTTGCGTTCGCCAATCATTGTCGCTCCATTAGTCAGACATCCTAAGGAATGACAACAAACTTCACCTTCGATCAGCCGGCCTTGACTACTACAGCATCCTGTCATACTTTGTTCTCTAGTATTTATTTCCCCAATGAATAGCCAGCTTTCGCCCTTGTCCCTAAGAAACCATTTAAATAACCTCCCCCCCCCTTCCCCCCAAAGTATATATATGTAAGTTTATTGAAAATTTTACCTTGAATAAAACGTTGTGTAGAACTTCTTATACTCAAGATAGCTAATTACTAAGCTACATTGTTACTTCAAAATTTTCCAAGAAAATATTTAAATACAAATATTATTCATATTATTATAAACTTATATACAGGGTGTTTCGCAAGTAGATGACAATATGCAAGATGGAATAACTAGATCAAAAATGTAGTTAAACGCCGCCAACCGCATGATTCTTTCTTATTCCGTTGCACAGATATGCCGTTCCAAAGGTAATTTTGAGAAAACCGTGTTTTTTGTAGGAAAACCTCAATTTTCTCTGCTTCAACACATTTTTTTTCAATGTTCCATCACAGTTTTGAATTCACCATTAAATTTTCTTTAAGTCTAATGCACATTCAATGTTCATAGTATCATTTCAAAAGCGCGATAACAGATCAAGAAATAAAAATTTTAAAAAAATGTTGTCAGCGACAAATTTTCGAGGATCACTGCTCTTCCAAAAAAAGTCCTGCAAGCTGCCGAA
>KZ810434.1:23246-36180 GCA_000696205.2 Oncopeltus fasciatus
TTCCTTCATTTTTTTTTTTTTTGTATTGTTTCCTCTTAATTAATATTTCATTTTTGACTATCCCGAGTAAAATATTATTGTTGGCTGATATTTCCTGGTGCATTTTTATTTGTGCCTGATTATCACACATTCTAAATTTCATAATTATTTTTTTAAATGTGGTTCTTTACAGCCGTTTTATTTTTCAAACTGTGTTATGCTGTAATCGTACATTAACTTTGCTATTTTGTTTTTCGGATAAAAAAAAAAAAAAACAGAGTTAATGTACACTTTTTCAATTAGTAGTGTTGTGGCGCTAGAAGTTACTTCCATGATGTAATAATATTAAAATAAAAATAATTCCAACGCGTGAATATAACGTACTTCATGAAACTGAAGAAGACGGAAATTATTACTTTTTGTTAGCTGAAACTCTTTAATATGTATAGGAAAGGATGGCTGACAGATTCAGACTACTTTGAGACGACTGGTCAGCGTTAATTTTTTGGCAGAGCACACCTTGGGGCAAGGTCCTTCGATGACGTCCGAAAGGTTGGTTGGGCCACCCCGCTCGAGTATAAACACCTTCGAGCCTATGGGGGGAGGAATTCAATATCAGTTTTGACCAAGTTAGCTCGGCGTCGATGTAGACATTCCTCCTCTGTCGGAGGGGCCTAAGATGATTGGTTTAGCAGCCTCCGAGGTCGCCAGTTAGTGAGAAATGACGTATTTACACCTATGCCCCCTCTGAATGGTGGCAGAAACTTAGTTTTTCCTCGTTCTACCCCTCCTCTATATTGATGGCCGGCGTACTCTAGGTGTTCCCAGTCAGTGTAACAAATAATTTATTTTCCTGACCTTTTTTGTGTGTGAAAGATAACAAGCCTGATCTTCACTATTCCTTATGTTGGCGTACTTTGTTCTCCTCCTTCTATAGAAATTGATAAAGGGCATACTTCCATGTTCTGTACACGGGTTCCCAGTCAGTGGAAATTTGCTTAGATCGTGTGTCCCCTCCTCCCCCTTCACAGTGAGCCATCGCTCCCCTTTCGCTCTCTGTTCATTGAGAGACGGCGTTCATGACCTTCCTCTTCCCAAGTTAACGGAAGACGACTAGCTGGAACTTCTTTTTAAGTCCCGTCACTCAGCTTATGATTGTTGTGAGGTAGGCTGTCACAAACCAAGGCAAACCGATACCTTTACATCATAACATAGTAATAACCCTACAAGAAAATTTATATATAATTTTTTTTCTTCTGAATATTTAAAATTTTAATGATTTTTAAAGATTCTACATTTCAAAGCTGCATCTTCAGTACTTGAAGAGCTAAATAGCTTACAAAAAACTATGCAAAGGCAAAAACTATGCACTCACACTCCACCAGACAATAGAACTATTTACTTGCGAATGTTAAAATAATTTCAAATTGTTCAACATATAATGGTATTCATATTCCTCTTTAGCCCTCCTTTGAGGCCGTCCATTTGGTACAAAACCAGCTTTTCACAAGTAAATAGATTCAGATTTAATGCCAGGAATTTAAACACACAACAAAGAAACTGTCATGTGGATGTGTTCCAGCCTATTCCGGACCCATTTTATTACACTAGTGGAATTTCGCTCGGAACAGCTTTTATATGAGGTACTGTTCGAAGCTAAATAAAATATAGTATTAAATGCTTTAATATATGTAAATAATTTAATAATAAAACTGTAAATCTTGTTTAACCTGTATTTCATATCATTCTCGTTTAATACTTATTCATAATCGTAGAATGCAGAAAAAATTTGTTACAAATTAATATTTATCCAGTTAAATAATGTGTTTGTCTACAATGCTATTCTGAGTAAAGTGTATAGAATATTCAGGAGCAATCCTCTACCAAAAAGAAAACCTAAGTAGTTATAAAATCAATTTTCAAAGTGAAAAAAGAAATCTGCTTGAAATTCCTTTCCATAAAGTGTAATATTTCACAGAGGTAATCAGTATTGGGGGGGGGNTAAACAGCCCCCTCCCTTTACCACTATCGGGCTAGACCTTTGACGGTAGGGCGGCAATCCCGCTCGGACCTTTCTGTCGGAGGGCGAATGTCATGGCAGACAGGCATATACACCACACATGGTACATATATGGTATAGGTCCGGAAAATTTATTTAAAATCACATAAAAGCGAATGAACTTCATAAAAAATTAATATTATAATAAACATTATTTTAAAAAATTAAAGTAAAAGTGATTATGAAAATTGAAATGGATGAAGATGATAAACAATATTTCTAAAGAAACTGCGTTCATCTAAGTTAGCTCAATGGATAGAGTTCATGTTCACGTAGGCTTCGACGGTCATCAGATGTATTTACAGTTTCTTCTTCCGTGTCAAGTTGTTGATAGTTGCCGAGCTTTCGCACATCATGTGATGGCTTCTTCCGGGCTGAATAGAGAATGAATAGAAAACATTCTCTATTCAGCCCCGAAGAAGCCATCACAGGATGTGCGAAAGCTCGGCAACTATCAACAACTTGACACGGAAGAAGAAACTGTAAATACATCTGATGACCGTCGAAGCCTACGTGAACATGAACTCTATCCATTGAGCTAACTTAGATGAACGCAGTTTCTTTAGAAATATTGTTTATCATCTTCATCCATTTCAATTTTCATAATCACTTTTACTTTAATTTTTTAAAATAATGTTTATTATAATATTAATTTTTTATGAAGTTCATTCGCTTTTATGTGATTTTAAATAAATTTTCCGGACCTATACCACATGTACCATGTGTGGTGTATGACATTGGCCCTCCGACAGAAAGGTCCGAGCGGGAGTGCCGCCCTACCGTCAAAGGTCTAGCCCGATAATGGTAAAGGGGGGGAGGGGGTGTTTATAGGTCAGTCTCTGCACTTCAGACCTAAAGGCCTCCTTGTACAGTGGCCTGGTTTGCGCAGCCTTGTCTCTGAGGCCGCTCCGTTTGACATTCACAGCTGGAATTTCGCTGAAACCTTCCATAGGAGCCTAGCGAGGTCCCTAGGGAATCCTTTCCCCACTCCCTATTCTCTTTGAGGGAAAATGTTTGGAAGATAGGTATATTTGTGGTTTTCTTAAGTTGTACTTATATTCCAATAGGTGACTTTATGTGCACGTTTCTTCAATCATAATAAGAGAGTCATCAAGCATGCTTGAAATACTTAATAACCGTTAAATCACTGGTAAACCTTATCTGACTCTCAAAGGGTCATAAACTCTGTAGAAATGGGTCATCATTTATCGTCGAAAATTGAATCAGAAAAATAAAACTTTATACATTTATTCTTTTTTTAGAAGGGTGTTATCTGATTCTAAAGATTTTCATAACTCGAACAAAATTTAAAAAGGAAATATAAATTTGATAATTTTTAGGAAATGATATGTATTTTATATAGCGATGTGACCTCGATAAAACTGTATATATTCTATCTTAGTAAAGCAGTGTAGTATTTCCATCTTAAATCAGTCTGTGTCTATCTTGATTTTAAAAACTCATGCCTCATTGCCTATCTTGATAAAAAAATTTCTATAGTCTACTTGAAGAAATCAGTCTAATCTATCTTGGTAAAAACAATCTGTAGACTGTTTAGCAGTTTCTTAATACAGTATATATGTTGATATATACTGTCAATAGTCGTATGTTGTTAAAAGATTTTCAAGTCTATCTTCTTAAAAACTTAACAGTCTTTAAACACTTCTTAAGCATATCTATACCAAGATTAGAAGTTGTTAATTGTTTGTTTTTTTCGCGGTAGTTGTAGTTAAATTTTCAAAGAAGTAATTTCAATTTGTTTAAGTTTTTTTTTTGTTTTTTTTAGGCAATTGTGAAATAAAATGTAGATCATAATGAGTGCAAAATTTAATTTTATAACTGTGAAGGAATATAACTAGGAGGAATAAACTTCCAGATTCATTCTCTGCTCAACCTAGAGCTTGACTTTTATTTTATTTCTTCTTTTCGCGTTATATGATTAAATTAATCATTATTCCTATGTCTGCTCATCTTCTGAACAGAAATTAAAAAAAAAGCTTACAATGGCATTGGAATCTACTTCTTTAAAGAGATTCTCCGTGACTTATTTCGTAAATTAGCAGTCTGCAAACGAACTGAATGCATGCAATAATGCCGCAAGAGCCTGGTCAAATCAGGAGAATGGCTCTAGAATAAGGCCAAGTATATCGGTCTGAATTGGTAATAATTCCTAATTGAGGTTATGTTGGCATCAGTATTAAAGGGGGGGGGGGGTTACCGAATTATTAAGGGTTAATTGCAAGATTGCAGTCAGTCCTGCTGCACTAGTGGAGTCTTTCCTCCAAGGAGATCAAGCTGCTCAGTTTGGTCTAGTNATAAGTGAACATCACTGTGCAGGGAAAAGGGGCCCATCGACTCCACTCTTTATAAGTTAAGGCATTAAGGCCCAGGAGGTTGCGAGGCTATCTCCGTTTAAGGGGACGATTGTAAGGATTGGGGTCCGACGATAGGGATTGGGCATGTGGATTAGGATGAAAGTTGAGTTTACTGTGGAAGAGCTCTTGTACGAAAGGAACATTAAAGTCATGATGAAAGGTAGAGTTGGACACGCAATATTGAGCGTTTGAAATTATTTTTAGCATTTCGGGCTGAAAGGATTGTATTCGTTGGATATTGGAAGGTTTAGCGGCACCCCACAGTTCTGCACCGTAGGTCCAGATTGGTCGTATTATGGTCTTGTAGATGGTCAGTTTATTTTCTAATGTGAGCTGTGTGCGCTAAAATATTAATATATTCTTTATTATCATATTTAAAATGAATTNATGTCGAGATTAAATGGTTTACTGTATAGGGTTTAGTCCAATTCCCAGAGAACAGTGGCTTAGAGGAGGTCATAGTAAAGGCAGCTTAAAGAATCATGTCTGGAGGCGATATTGATATAGGATTAATAAAAATATTTCATTTCTTTTATGGAGAGCGGCTATTTCACAGCATAGCTATTGATGGGCCCCGTTAAATCCAGATCCTAATCCTTATAATAGAAGAACATCTTAACCCTTCATGGAAACGAACAGTGATCCACATCGTGATATGGGTATTAAAAAAATAAGATGAAGACAACATCCAATCTCAGTCACCGAACTCGCGGGCTCACTCAACCTAAGCAGAGAGATAAAGCATGCATGCTTTCATCAAAGATAGGAAGCAACATGGAGGAAGCGATCGTAGAATACAATATGCACGAAGAAGATATTCCGTCCAGTTTGGAAGGAGGGACGTTAGTACGAAACAGGAGGATGATTTTAGTTGAAAAATTATCTCAATCAACCAAGAAGAAGGTGCACACATATAACATTTATGTCTTATGTGTTAATTTTTTTTAATGTAAACTTTTATTTATTTATTACATTCTGTTAAATAAAAAACATTTTGTAATTTTATTACAATGAAATTAAAAATGACATTTAATGTCAATCACATTTGGAGAGAAGGTGACCAATGACACCACTCTCAAATTATTTACAGGCTGTCCCCAGGAGGTCACGGGGCCATCATCGTTTAAGTCGACGGGGAGGGTTGTAGGGGTTGGAGTTGAAAGACATGGTCTGTACTAGTGGATTAGAATGGTATGGCAGTTTACTGTGGAAAAGGGTGATGTGGGAATTAATGAGGTCCTGAAGAAAAGGAATATTAAGATCATGGTGAAGGGAAGAATTGGATACGTAATAGGGAGCATTTGTAATTATTCTCAGAGTTTTAGATTGAAAGGACTGGATTCTTTGTATGTTGGAAGGCTTGGCGGCACCCCAGATTTCTACCAGATTGGTCGTAATAAGGTTTTGTAGAGCGTCAGTTCTCTATTGTAAGATTGGACTTCTTATTCATGAGTCTGTATAGAAGTCCATATCGCCGATTGAGTTCTTGTCTTTTAATTTTAGTATGACCTCCTTTGTAAGATTGCATATTTAATAAGCAAAATTATTCGCTGAATGACAGATGATAATACATTGAGCTAAACCGGGCCAAATAAACTGAAAACAGTTCACGGGTGGCTGACGAAAATATCAAAATTGGTTCTTAATAATAACAAGCAAAATTTGAAACACACGCACAAAAACGTATATTTTGAGTTCTAAATTATGCATCTGCATTCAAACCTGCTTTCTAATATTTGAGCTCAAATATAAATTTAAAATATTTTGATATGGATGCAAATTCACTGCTTTAGTCCCTTCTGAATGCGCCAAGTAGTATAGAATAACATTAAGGGGAATTTTTTTTTTTTTAAAGCAAGTTATGAAGCCAATAAGGGAGGCTAAAAACGAGAATACATTAATAATTTATGAAAAGAGTGAAACATCTACAGCAATAGGTAATTTAAGTAAAAACATAGCATTTTAACACGTCTGGAAGATACTTGGGCTTTACGAAAAAACAGAATGAAGGAATTTGTTAATATGGAGCTAAATATTAAAACTAGACAAATATAAACATATGTGGTACCAAAGTATATTGTCCCAATACTGGATATTGAAAATAATAATTTTTAATGGTTTGTTTTCTGAACTTTACTTAAAATGCATATTTCATTACCTCAGAACACGTTTTATTGTATACACATTTTTTATTTTAACTAACAATAATAAGAAATTCATAATTTTAGGTTTTTTAATTTTGAAAAGACTATCTATTCATAAACCGATTCCGAACATCTATCTCTTCAAAGAAAAATATAAATAAATAGAATAAGGGGAAAAAAAATATGTTTATGGGTAAGAAAAGTAAAATATTATTTAGACGACTATCGGTGTACAAATTTCTAAAAACAGTTATTATTAGAATTAGGAATAATGAAAAATAGAAAAGTGAATGCCAACTAAGAAGACTTGTAATGAGTGCGAAGGCTCGTTACGTTTGGCAAATGGCGAACTCCTGTCACCAGTAGGAGGACAAATTGGACAGAGGCAAATATATATTTCCCTCGAATGTGGTTCAGAATAAGAACAAAAAAAGGCTTTGTGCAGTAGGGGGGGGGGGGCACACGGGCCAAACCTGGCGTTCGTCTGTGGGAACGGACATCTTCCGAGGAGCGTACCAAGTGCCATAAGAGCTTTCATGCTTTGAAATTCGCTCAAGTCATACTTTGTAAATAGGTATCCTTATTTTTCTGTGTTTCCTTCAGTGGACCGACCATTTCTTCATTCATTACGAAGAAAAAAAGTCTCAATACTGAAATTAGTTGTGTTATTTAATCCCACGTTAATTTTATACAATAGATGCAAGGGAAGAGAATAAAAAAATCTTACTGCCTCAGCCGGGACTCGAACCCGGATCCCCTGCTTTTAGGCCAAGTATGCTACCCAATACACCACCAAAGCTAGCCAGATAATTCTAATAACTCTACTCCCCGCAGCAATTTTCTACGAGTCTAAACCCCCTAGTAGGACGAATATATCGTCTTATACTCGAAGGAGTTAACACTGTCAGTTATTTGTTGACTCTCATTTTTTCCTAATATTTATTTTTTTAAATACTGATATTAATTGTGGTACTTTAATCCACGTTAATTTTAATAACCATGGTTAGCATACTTGCCCGTATATTATGCAATATAAAATATTAAAAAACATTATTTCAGTGTTTGTTTGTAAATCAAGTTATTAAGGGGTGTTTCATGAGTGTTCTTCATATAATAATAACGAATATATGGAAGAGTCACAGTGGGTGAATATTGATTTTTGTCCTCATAAATAACTATAATATTTACATTCTGTGTAATAGTAATTAGATACGGAACATTACATGTCTATATAAAAACGTCAATAAATCTATGTCTTCATTTCTTTAGAATTCGTTAAATTGTAGATTGAGATGTTTATAAGGAAAGTCTTAACGAAAGTCTTTTATTTTCTCAGATTCTATTTCAACTTCAATATAATAGTAATAAGTTAATACATAATACATAAAATAGTCTTTTTTGCCGGGAATTGAAAGTGGTACTAGATGAATTCGTTGGCGAAATACCTCTTCTTTTTTTTTTTACAGATCTTAATTAGTTATGTGTTTGTTATGGGAAGAAGTTAAGTTGAGGACTAATGAGTTTTAAAGAAGTCTTATTTGTCAAGGTAAATTTTTTTTTTTTAATTCTCGATACTTTCTCCGGCACCACCTTCTAAATATTATTATAAGGATTGATTCCATTAAGTTAGTCAAATCAAAGTAGTGGTATCATGACATTGGAGCGCACCGGACCTCCCCTAAACTTCTAAACATCGAAAAATATTATCATAAAAATTGTATATTCATTTATATAATGTGTGTGTGTTTGACAACGCTGTACTACAGCCGTAGTTTTTAGTTTTCCGCTATGAAACTCGGCATGCCTCAGACAAATGCGAAACGAATATCTGAGGAGAAGGTTATAGAGGCACCAATTCGAATAATCCTCAATATCTTCGTTAGTATTAGTTGTGTGTGGGGGGGGGGATAGAACATTTTTTATTTATAAAGTAACAAAAGGAATAATACAAAAATAATTAAATAAGAAAAAGTAAAGCCCCTCCTCCTACCTGATACCTCCAGATTGGCCTAATTCTATCCTATCTCTAGACAGTAGCGTCTGTCTGAGTTTTATTTTTTTTATTTTTTTTTTAACTTTCCAGATAATTTGAGTAGTTTATTTTCATAAATATCCTGGTTTACGTAGTTTTGACTTTTATTTGCTTCTTTGGGTGGGGGTTTACACAACTTGGAAACTCCAATTTCAAATATTCATTTACTGCGATGCTGAGGAATTGGCGTACTTGACACAGCTCTTGCGTGGCTGGCTTTTTAAATTGACATTATAACTAAATCTAGAGATTGCATCCTTGCCTACTCTTTAAAGCTCTTAGTTGATGTGCCGTAAGGGAATGTCCCAGTGGCGAATGCGAGAGTATTCGAATCCCAAAGGGGAAGGTTTGGGCGAGCATCCGACAGAGGGCAGATTGATACGTTCCGCCATATCCAAGACCATATATAGTCGCCAGTGAGGACTGCCGTGACCTACTAGTGCAGTTGCGTGCCTCGGCAACTAGCCGTGATTTCCCACGAGCGTCGTCATTCTACGTCACAACCCCCCCCATTNTTTCTCATGTTTCCACTACACTTCGACCCCCCCTTCTACAGCTTTAGTCTTTGGCTCCCTCCCCCCTCCCTACTACATTTACCCTTATCTGCCCTATCGACGTCGAACCGTATTGCAGATTCGTTTTATGTGTATCATGTATGTATGTATTTACATACATACATACAAATACACATACACGTAAACATTTAATAGAAAATGAACTATTATAATTGTTTTGAAAAATCAAATCATACCACCTCTTCTCTCAAAATGTAATGTTAAGTGTTTCAGCATAAACGCACACATTTAAGTACAAATGGTGAGTTTTTTTTACCGTAGAGATAATTAGTAAAGAATTTCATGGCTGACTTTGAGTTATGAACATTTGATCCAGTTGACACGTGTTGTCTTGTTTCCAAAAAAAAGAAGTACTATGAGTCAAATAATTAACAGATTCAGGTTCAAAAAGGGGACAGGTTTTTATTAAGCATTCGATTTTTAGTATTTACATATCCTATTCTTAAAACATCAAATTTTGTAGTGGATTATAATTTTGATTTACCTGACTGATTACATTAGTTAATTTTCTAATAATTTATTAGACAGACCCCTTTATTCTAGTTATTCATTATGAAATATTGTAGTGCATTTAATTTTATTATAATTGATAAGACATTCACCAAACTAAAGTGATGAAATATTTGGTCGTTAGAGCTGGCCTGTCCCCAAGAATGTGGCCAATGGCCAGTGGGATCAGAGGGAATCCAAACATATACGTCACTACCCCCAGGTTTTCTTATTTATTCCCGCCACACCGCTCTAAATTCGGCTTCTTCCAGTCGGATAGATTTCTGGAAACGAGATGACCCCCCGTCCGGTTACAGTTAAGTGTCAGCCTCCCTTTCAACCTCTTAGATTCATGGAGGGAGGGGCTATCTACAGGTTGCCACCCCATTCTAAACACCCATGGCTCAGAACAAGCCTTTATTTATCGACAATAAAAGCGGGATTTGAACTCTCAGCGCCAGGATTGTGAGACCCGCTCGGACCCCTAAGCTTCCCTGGCTCCTCACTTAGAGTGTTTATATTCTAAACTTAATGGTGCTATATATTTGTATTTTTGATCATTTATTTTATTTAAATGAGGTTAAATTTTGTCATAAATAATTTTTTCTTTCATGTGTAAATGAACCAATAATTTTTTTATTATTATTTTATAGTGATAGTAATTTCTATAATCCATTTATGCTTAAAATAAAAGTATAGCCCTCTGAGTAAAGAATAACTCAAGGTGATTTTAGTTGGGGTTCGGTCTAAGGTAGATCCAAAAAAATACAAATTAAAAAAAAAGTGTATTTTTTTAAACAGATTATCTGTCAACGTTTCAGCTTAAATTGTAAGCTCAATCAGGTCCAGGGCTGCCTATCATGAAGACGAGAAAGGACGTCCTTTCCCTAACGCAGTCATGGAAATGTGAACTTTAGGACAAGACGTCCTCTCTCATCTTCATGATAGCCCTGAAGATGGCTTACAATGTAAGCCTAAACGTTGGAAGTTAATCTTTTAAAAGAATACCCTTTTTTTTATCTACCTTGTCCGAGCCCCAACTAAAATCATCTAAGAATAATATCTGCGGTGGAAAAAACCCATAAATAACTCAAGGTGTTTATCAAGTGTAGTAGCTCTTAAATAAGGTCATTCTTATATGAGTGTGCATTCGTGCGCGCGCGCGCTTGTGTGTATAATAAACTGGTTTATCTAGATAGTTTGGAAGCCACCAATGAGATGTTTACATTTGCTTGGTTGATGGAAGGTCAATAGGGAAGGAGGCGATGGCCTAAGGTAGTCCTGCGTGTCGCACCACGGAGCCTTATAGCGCCCCACTGCTTCACTGACCCCTTCGTGTCAGCAGAATACTAACCCTCCTCGCTTCCTCTTACTGGCCATTCATTATCCTAATTTGGAGATTAGGGGGTAGCCCGTACCAGGAGCTGGTCCACATTCTCTAGTAGTATCAGTTCACTGCATCATACTCAGTGCCACTGTCAGAATGTCAGGGTTGACAACATTATTGGTTGTTAAGTAAAGGTGGTTAGGATTTAGTTAGATAATCAACTGATAATGACTTATTTTTATAAATTATTATGAAACCGTATCAACCTTTGGTCATTAACGCCAGTGTGTCAACCTTAAACATTATGCAATTGAAAAGTTTTATAAGAACACATATGAAGGATGATTTTAAAGATTACCAATGGGAAGTTTGTGCGCCCCTGCCTCTTCCCTTCTGGTCGGTCCAGGGCCAGCCTTAGCGATTCTCATTTTCCTCTTCTACTCCTGTGATCAATGTCTTTTATCCTTATTTTGCGCGTGTTGAATGTGAAGATATTTGACTTAAGCTGCTTATATTCGATGAACTTTTAAATACCCTCATTTGTATGTTAATTATTGATTTGTTGTAAGCGTCTTACCGATGGAGTTATTTTCAGCTTTGAACTCATACATTTGTATTGTTATACATTTTTTTTTGGGAGGTCGATAGAAATCCTCACGTTCCCTGCTGACCAGCGGGACAGATGTAGCAGAGGACTCTTGTCAATTCCTTCGCACCACTTTACTCCTCTCTTTTCCGATCCGACAATCGAGGCATTATTGTCCGTATCAGTGTGGTTATCGATCGTGACGAGATAACACGCCGATATTGCCATGCAGATAGGGGTACCCCGCAGCCGGCAGCTAGTAGCTCCTCTCTCGCTAAACGAGTCTTAATTGCCTCAATTGTAAGGTCGGATATAGGACGTTTCCTCTGGCTGGCCAGTTCGTAGGAGTCCTCCAGGGCTGCGTGGTGATGACTGTAGGCGGTGATATTTTCTTCTCGCCCCCCTCCCCTCAAAGGCCCTTCTTCCATGGTATATCTTATACATAATTTTTATTTACTATATTGTTTTTAACTTTATGTTTCTCATGTTTCCACTACACTTCGAAATGATTCGTATAAATGTGTCAACTATTTTTATCCTGCAGACCGTTGTTTATACGTAATATTTTACAGTGGATCACAAATATATAAGAGTGTAGTGTAATGAAATGTTAGATTACCCAGGCACGCATCAATTATATCTGTATATTTTCTTATTGTAGTATAAATTCAATGTTTCAGTATCTGTAGTGAAGTTTGTAACTTTTTGCCAGGATGTGGTTGGCACTGCGGTCCTTGTTTAGTTAGAATTCTAAATTAAGGACATAAACAGTTAAAAAATATCTGGTGTTATTGATCCCCAGGTTAAGTTTAATTGTTATATGCATTTTGAATTAATAGTAAAAAAAAAAAAAGTTGTTTTTCTATTATAATTACGTACAGCTGGTCGAAAATTTAATTATTTATACTTACAAATCATTTAAATTAAATGCAGAATAATATATCATTTTTTCATCAATTTAAAAATTGAGTACAAAGTTTTTGATAACTCTCATTTGAAATGTTCTTTTTTTCTTGTATATATGTATATATATATATATGGATTCAAATCCTACCAAGGGCAAATGTTTGTCAATAAACAAATAAAAGCTTTTCCTGATCTGTGGATGTTAAGAATAGGATAACGATAGTCCCTCCTTCCATTACCCTCAGTGGTTAAAATAACACTTTAACAGTAAACACTTAACACTTTTAACACTTTAAAAAAATCAATATTTTAATAGAATGCTATTGGTCGCAATTTATTGTATGAATGAAAAAAAAGTTGTAAAAGAGCAATTTAGTAATAAGGACAAATATAAGCTTGTTATTACATCACCAAGTTAAAATTATTGAAATTTTTTATTACAAATCACCCAAATTGATAACG
>KZ810434.1:37307-47890 GCA_000696205.2 Oncopeltus fasciatus
CCTGGCTTGTTTCCCAAGGGATCATCATTTTGTAAAAATTCTCTAATAATTATTGGAGAAATCATAATTACCTCCCAACCAGCAGCAAATATGTTTTACTTGATTATTTACCTTGCAAAAATCTGAGATTTTTATAAGAAAAAATATTTGTCCTTCTTAGATGATTTTAGTTGGGGTTCGGTCAAGGTAGATCCAAAAAAACACAAATTAAAAAAAAAATGTATTTTTTAATAAAGGATTATCTGTCGACGTTTCGGCTTACATTGCAAGCCATCTTCAGGGCTATCATGAAGATGAGAGAGGACGTCCTGTCTCTTAATTCACATTTCCATGACTGTCCAGCCATGAAAAAATATTTGATGTAGTTTAAATCCTGCTGGTAGTTTCTTCTGCGTATACAGGTATATTAGCTTACATCCGGGGTGAGAGCCTTTAAGAAAATATGGTGGGTTGTAGTCGCAGGACACTCGATGGAATGGAAGGAATTGGTAAAAAATATAGACTACAATTTAATAAGTTTCTCCTGTCTTCCCAAGATAGATCTATTTTATCCTGGGGAAAAATTAATTATTAAGATTAGCTGACTGAAGTTGAATATGTGGTAATTCGAACATAGGATGTTAGATGCAGGGGAGGGCGCGTAGTCTGGCACGTGTCCCTCACATATGGTAGGAGGTATGAGCACGTGGTCTCCCACGTGTCCAAGTCCCTGGCACCTGGAGGAAAAGCTTGGCAAGAACCAACCCTTGCTCTTCTCCCTCCTGTCTCTGCCTGAATATTTTGTGATTTTCTTTACTGGATTTCTTTCCCTTTGTTTTCAACCACTTGCCCAACTTTTTCCGATCCTCTTTAGCCCTGGAAAAGCTATATTTTATTCCTCGATATGAGTCAGCCTGTGCAGAACACGAACCCGCGGAACCATGCTTTGTGAACAATGTCTTATTCCCTTTGATCGATTCTACTTTCTGAATTTGTCCCTGTCTATTTATCAGGGATAAATTGATGTAATAACCCTTTTAAAAGTCTAGTAATGATTTTATTATGCATTGCAAATAATTTATTTATTNACTAATCAGAAGTCGAATATGTGGTAATTCGACTATAGGATGTTAGATGCAGGGGAGGGTGCGTAGTCTGGCACGTGTCCCTCACATATGGTAGGAGGTATGAGCACGTGGTCTCCCACGTGTCCAAGTCCCTGGCACCTGGAGGAAAAGCTTGACAAGAACCAACCCTTGCTCTTCTCCCTCCTGTCTCTGCCTGAATATTTTGTGATTTTCTTTACTGGATTTCTTTCCCTTTGTTTTCAACCACTTACCCAACTTTTTCCGAACCTCTTTAGCTCTGGGAATGCTATATTTTATTCCTCGATATGAGTCAGCCTGGGCAGAACACGAACCCGCGGAACCATGCTTTGTCTTATTCCCTTTGATCGATTCTACTTTCTGAATTGGTCCCTGTCTATTTATGGTATCAGAGATAAATTGATGTAATAACCTTTTTAAAAATCCACATCTCCTACTCATTTTTGAATTTACCTGCTGCTAACCTCTCTAAACTTACCAAAAACTGAATTTGTCCTATAAACAATTGAGGCGTTCCCGTTGAAAAGGAGGTAAGTGTCAAAAAATAGCAATATTAGTTTTTTCACAGAAAAGAATCTATGCTCCAAGGCCAATTTCCCTGAAAAAGAGGTAAGTTCCTAACTGTCTTGGTTTGGCTCCAAAAAATTCCAACAGATGGAACTCGGGGTACCGCAACCAGTTTTGGCTTTGAGAAGGAGGTAAGTGCTAACATCAACAGTTACTGTCATAGCACTTACCTCCTTTTCAACGGGAGCGCCTCAATTATGTATGTACGGCAAATGGCTGCGTTGTAATTTAGTATTGATTTAATTATGCATTGTACATAATGTAATATTATTTATTTTATTTTATTAAATAATGAAATAAAATAAAATAAATAAAAGTTAGAAATTACTTATTCATCTCTTAATTTTTCAGGCATTTATAAATTTAATGATTATACATTTTGTTTAGCGTAATCTCGTTGTTGCAAACAATATTATTTGTGTAGAAATATTAAATAAAGTGCTAAAGACCCGTGCAAAACTGTCTAATCTTGCAATCCATTCAGACAAAACTTATATCCATTAAATTCTCTATATAATCTTATAAAAGTTAAAAGTGTAAAACATTTCTTTGGAATCTATAATCCTATATAAATCTTTAGAGAACAAAAAAATTCACAAAAATATTGATGACAGATAGTGAGCTCACTAATCTGTTCAAATGCCAAAGTTGGAAGGTATTAGTAGAACTAGCAGATGCACTTGTATGCATTATTGTATTTATCAGCATGTTTAATTTTATGTATGTATGTATGTATGAGTCAATATTTGAATTTTCTTATAAATTTACAATTCTTTATTTATCTTCTTCTACATTTCAAATATTAATAAAAATATTTTTATGTATTCCACAGTATCGTAATTGGCGAATATTTGTGTTTGAGCTTTCCTTGTTCCTCCACACTTATAAATTATATTTTTTATATTCCAAGGGTTATACTATCATAGCTTGCTTCATACAAAGTCCTTTATTAGAATGTCAATTAATAGAATATCAAGTAAAAGCCTATAACTAATTCAGGAGCTAAGAAAACTTAATTACTATATTTTTTATTTATTTTACACAAACAGTAAACTTCTAAAGCCAGATTAAAATAATTTCAAAAAATAGTGTAAAATTTTAACTTAAGTAAGTAAAGAATTGCATATATTCAACTATTATTAATTAAACGAATTTTTTTTTTTTTCTGGTAATGCTCTCTACTGCATACTGATTGTTACATCAAAAGAGCTATTTAATTTTGAAAATAGAAAAAGAAATTCGGAAATAAAATTTTATAAACAAAGAATGCAATACAGTAGAATATAAGCTTTTATAAAAAATGGGGAGATCTGAAAGTTTATAAATAGTAAAAATGTATTAGTCAGCTTATCTTGGAGTGCATGCAAAATTACAAAATTTATCTTCTTTCATGGCAAGGGTTATTCACCTAATGAGGCTTTATTACTGAGGCATTTGTGTGTGTTCCTTTAATTATATCTATGGGGAAATGAACCGAAATCTCTATCATTAACCTCTTTTCATTTGTTTTTTCTCCTTTCTTTTTGCTTCTTCATGCACTTTTTTTTTTTGTTGTGTAGAAAATATACGACAGAGTGATTTGCATTGTCTCTCTTCGCCGCTCTTCCTCTTCTGTCAGTGGACTCCAACAATAACCTGCTCTTAAACAAGATAAAACACCCATGTTTACTAAACAGTTTTCACTGGTATTTTTGGTGCAAAGAACTGCTCTCCCTTTGGAAATACATTCTTTGACACTGATGGCCGTAATTGCTGAGTATTTAGACCGTATGGATTGAAGATTATTTTCTCTATCTTCATTATTATTTCTGGAATTTTCAACAATTCACTAATTAGGACTTTATGTAACATATTTCATATTTTTTTATGTAGAATATAGTATAATATAATTTCAGAGCATTAACAAGACTAATTGAGAAATTATTTATTCAGGACTTTAGTAAAGGATAGGTGTTAAGCATCACATTTCTGCCATTATCCCCATTTTCCCTCAAACTGTTCTCTCTAAAGTAGTGCACATCAGGTTCTCTCTCTATGTGAGACCCTATTTTTCCCTCCCCTTTGTATGAATGGTTCGAAAAATTCTCTCAAGGTTCATAATTATAACCCTAATCTGAATTACTAAATTTTTATTGGGGAAAATCTGTGAAATTTTGTAGTTCAGATTTCACCTGGAGGAACACATGGCCCACCGATGATATCTACCTTGTAATCCTACGTGAATCCTTAGTGTCACTAAAAAGGCTATATGATAAATGCGTATGAAAAGTTATCTACTGGAAGAAGTCAAGTACACATATACTGGGTACGGTTTAGGAGAAGCATGATGAGGGGGCACATGTGTTCGTTTTTTCCTCTATTTGGAAAAAAAATATTGTTTAAACTTTATTGTTTTTAAATACTGATTTTAGGTGTGGTATATAATCCCACGTTAATTTTACTCGAGAAATGCGAGGATATAGAATAAAAAAAAAATAAGAAATATAGGAAAAAAATGAGAGTCTGACAAATAGCCGACAATGTTAGCTCCTTTGAGCATAATACGATATACTCGTCTTACTCGGGGGTTTAGACTCGGAGTAAAGTGCGGGGAGGAGAAGAAATTATCTAGCTTGACTTTTTGCATTTATAAATTTATAATTGGGAATATTATTTACAACCCTGTTACGGTTTGTAAATAAGAGTTGATCATTTGCGGAGCATTGCGAGGACCGCATCATATATTCATGTGCTACCCAAGTATGTATATGCACACACTCACCCTATAGTTTATATATCCTCCGGTGTATAAGAGGTGGGCGTCAGGCGCCGCTCTTAAAAATATCCCACCCTTGGAGGCCTACTCGCTCCCCTTCTTCCCTCTCGCCAGTTCCCTGTCTCCCTTCCAGGCCCCCCCAAACTCCTTTACGACTATATTTAGAAGACCTTTGCGCCGACTAACTCTTCTCTTTGTCTCTTGTCGGGACAACTATAGACATGGAACCTGTCGTCCTGCAAGTGTATCTCTTAAGTAAGTCCGCCTTTTCTTATTTTTTGTGGAATCTGAACTGTCTAGACTTACACATCGCCTTCTCTTTAGTTTATTTTGGACCTAACACACTCTTATTGAAATAGGTCTTTACTGGTCTATCTCTTTTACTTAATAGGACTCTTTATTTCTGGGTTTTTTTTTTTTCTTTCTTGTCTTACCAAACCTCTAATTTATTTACCCTTTAAGAATGTATTTTTAACACATACCTAAGGATTTAGATAGATGTAGTAGTAAATGTAGAGTTTTTTTAAAAATAATTCCTGTTGTTTCAACTAAAAATAAAACTTCTGCATGTTATTATACTAAAATATATGTGTAAATATTATTTTGTTGTGGTATTTTATTCCATGTAAATTTTAAACAATTAAATGCAAGGAATTAGAAAAAATATATAACTGTCTCAGCCAGGGCTGGAACCTGGATCTCCTGCTATCCGGGCAAGAACGTTATCCATTTACGGAACCGAGACTAGCCAGATAAATTTCCCGCACTAGTACTTGGAGTCTAACCTCTGAGAAAGATGAATACAACGTCTTCTGCTCGAAGGAACTGACATTGTCGAGCTATTTAACGCCCTAAGAATTTAAGAAATCGAGAAATTGCTTTTATATCATAACATTCTTTAAATGAAGCTAAGGTTTTTGATAATTTAGATGCATAATTTTTGAAAATGTTCATCAAGGTCTTTCTTGTGTCAGTTGATTCTCTAACATTGAAGTTGAAAGGAAATTATACTTATTAAGAGGGAGAAAGATAGCTTCATATTTTTACCCACTCTTTGAAAGTATAAGTTATGGGCGTAAAAAATTTTTGGGTGAAGAAGCCAAATACCACTAATAAGAATAGATAAATAAATAAAGCCGTTGTGGGTAGGCAGAGTGGGTTTAGAGAAGCTTTTGATCTCCTTCCTGTCGTGACGAAAGACCACCGTATCCTGGCTTTAATGGCCTCCGAAGGATGTGTACAGAAATACTGCCCCGCGCTTATTAATACTCCACTACTCCAGGTCTGTCTGTCCCTGCTGGAGATCCGGGCACCGATCCCCCCCGAAATCCTTCCTCCTGCCCGATCGGTGGGGGTTGCGGTACGTCAGACAGAGGCAGCTCATTTCCATCCCCTGTGTCTGCAGTTGTGCTATGTCATAGTGTACAATGAGGCATAAGTGAGATATTTACTCTTAGATGATTTTAGTTGGGGTTCGGTCAAGGTAGATCCAAAGTCATGGAAATGTGAACGTAATGACAGGACGTCCTCTCTCATCTTCATGATAGCCCTGAAGATGGCTTACAATGTAAGCCGAAACGTTGGCAGATNTTGTCGAGCTATTTAACGCCCTAAGAATTTAAGAAATCGAGAAATTGCTTTTATATCATAACATTCTTTAAATGAAGCTAAGGTTTTTGATAATTTAGATGCATAATTTTTGAAAATGTTCATCAAGGTCTTTCTTGTGTCAGTTGATTCTCTAACATTGAAGTTGAAAGGAAATTATACTTATTAAGAGGGAGAAAGATAGCTTCATATTTTTACCCACTCTTTGAAAGTATAAGTTATGGGCGTAAAAAATTTTTGGATGAAGAAGCCAAAAACCACTAATGAGAATAGATAAATAAATAAAGCCGTTGTGGGTAGGCAGAGTGGGCTTAGAGAAGCTTTTGATCTCCTTCCTGTCGTGACGAAAGACCACCGTATCCTGGCTTTAATGGCCTCCGAAGGATGTGTACAGAAATACTGCTGCCCCGCGCTTATTAATATACTCCACACTCCAGGTCTGTCTGTCCCCGCTGGAGATCCGGGCACCGATCCCCCCCGGAATTCCTCCTGCCCCATCGGTGGGGGTTGCGGCACGTCAGACAGAGGCAGCTCTTTTCCATCCTCTGTGTCTGCAGTTGTGCCTTACTGCATGTACTATGTCATAGTGTACAATGAGGCCTAAGTGAGATATTTACTCTTAGATGATTTTAGTTGGGGTTCGGTCAGGGTAGATCCAAAGTCATGGAAATGTGAACGTAATGACAGGACGTCCTCTCTCATATTCATGATAGCCCTGAAGATGGCTTACAATATAAGCCGAAACCTTGGCAGATGATCCTTTATTAAAAAATACTTTTTTTTTTTTTAATTTGTGTTTTTTGGATCTTCCTTGACCGAACCCCAACTAAAATCATCTAAGAATAATATCTACGGTCAACAAACTCTCCTTTTGAGATATTTATTGTATGTTACTTTGTACATTTTACATGCAAATGGAAATTACTTTTTTCCTTAGGGTTTTTTTTAGTGTTGGCAAAATTAATTTCGTCTTGTCAGAGAATTAATACTGATATACTCTTAACAGGTTGCATAGTTGTTCAAAAGATATTGCTATCTGAATTTCCAAAAAATAAGTAAGTGGGATGTGAGTTTTCCTCGAGTTATATATTCGCAAATTCTTTAATTAATAATTATATTTTTATCGATTATGCTTTTTTTTATTAGAATCATTTTCTAGAAACTTATCTAATCAGTACTATCTGAGACCTTTGTTGCATAAAAGTTTAAAATAGGTAATGATAGAATAAACTAATAGATAATAATATACGTAAGAATTTACCATATATAGATAGCTCATGAATCATTTAGTAAGGAAAACACCTTTAATATTCAACTCCTAAAGTTTCTTACAGGATTAGGATCAGGTTATAGGGCGATCAACATCATGGTTATTACAGGCAATTGTACCTATGTATATTATTCTTTCTCTTGTAATACCTTATGCTATTTTTAGCCAATTTAGAAGTTAAGGTTTACTCATGATATGTTGTTAGAAAATGTTTTCAATATTTACTCCGAAGCTCCTAGGCACCAAAAATGATAGTCACTAAATTGATATATATTTATGTATGTGAGTGTATCAATTCTCAATAGGCCTGAGTTTCTAATTTTTTTTTTTTTTTTTTTTTCAATCTTGACCTTACTCCGATAATTATCTTCCAATAATAAACCCTACGGTCAAAATCTCTCCATTTGTACTGTATAACTTCATGTACCACCTCATATAATTTGTATTTATTAAATGAAAACCGACATATAGCAATATTCATAAATATTATCTGTTAGAGAATAAATGCGGATAGGAGTGGATGTTAACCAAAAACCGTTCACTCACCGATTTTTTAAATTTTTTTATTATTTTTATATGTCTACAGGAGACAATTCATCTTATGTGAGAAAATCAGAGAGAGGAAAAGCAGAGGTCCTTGTTGCGTGAAGGGAGTTAAGAAGCAGAAGTGATCATTCTGTCATTGAAAAACTGCCACTTGGAATACATGTGAATGCAAGTGTGCTGGAGACAGGCAGGCATCTACAAAAAAACTTGCTGGAGACAAGGTATATCCAAAAAAATACAAATTTAAAAAAAAATATTTTTTTTTTTAATTACCTGCCGATAATCTTTTAAAAAAACACACTTTCTTTTTAAAATTAAATTTTTTTGGATCTACCTTGACCGAACCCCAACTAAAATCATCTTACAATAATATCTACAGTTAAAGACACCCNATGAAAATAAAAAGTAAATAACGAGAGTCGATAAATAGCTAGACAATGTCAGCTCCTTCGAGCATAAGACGATGTATTCGTCTTTCTCGTGGGTTAGACTCTCGCTAGTGTGTTGGGAATTAAATAACTTATCTGCATAGTGCAATGGAAGCATACGGGCCCGGAATGCAGGAGATCTAGGTTCGACTCCTGGCTGGGACAGATAGATTTTTTTATTCTATTCCCTCGCATTAATTGTTTAAAATTTACGTTGGATAATACACCACAACTAAATTCATATTTTTATACAAAAAGTAAATTCTATGTTGTGTAAGAAATATTCAGTTAAGAGAAGCGAAACTCAATCCAGATTCCCAATATGTGGAAAGTTGCTGAGGAATTCGCTTAGTTTACGCAGCTGCTGCGTGACGGAGATAGTAGTTGCCGTAACACGGATGTATCTTACTCTTAGTTCGTATCACTCATCCAGACGTCTTCCGTGCTCCCCTATCAAACATACATTCACATTTTACCTTTGAATATATTTTAACATATACATGCCTTACATTTTCACTAGCATTCCTATATTTCTACTGTTTTCTTATTTTTTTCATTTCACTCATTTTTCACCCACATTAATTTAAATACGTGGTTTCTTAACAAAATCTTTAAGTGTATAATAATTATTAAAAGGTTAACTGTTGGCAGGAATTTTTTTTTTTGTCATGTATAAAGTAATACTTAGGTAATTCAAATCTTTTGTCATTAGAAAGTTTATAAATAATTTTTAGTTTTTAGTAATAACAATTATAATTGTGATACATCCTCTTTTTGATTAATTGTGACGTCTTAATGGTAATTAATTGACCATCATTATCTCAAAATCACAATATTTAATTTCTTATTCTTAATTATTTTCAACTCCGTGAATATGTCAACAATATAGAAAAAATATGAAACTTATTTACCTCATCTTATAATTATTAAGTTCAGGTAACACATTTATGAAATTACATATAGAATGTAATATTTTATTAAATAACTACATGGTGATATAACAAGTATATAATGACAAGTGTGTTTGTTTGTACTTATTTTACAATGTTGGTTTTTGTAAATTATATGATAAAACATTGTGATAAAACATTACTATATAAAAGATGATAAAATGCTGGAGAATATTAATTTTTGAGAGGTGGTACATCATAAAGTTAGATAAACCTTAAATAAATATAGTGAATATTTTGAGGTTGAATGTTTTATCCTAATAATTGTACTTTAAGTTATGAGAGAAATTTACATTTTTTATTGTCTTTTTTTTTTTTTACAAGAATTAAAGTGTAGAATATGTTTAAGAAAAGTATCTGTAAATTTATGGTTCCACAAGAAAATGAAATGATCCCAGATTGATTGTTGAGATTTGTGTGAGCTGTTTGTGCTCTCCTGCTACGGCTAAAGTCTTATGTGTTGGAGCAGCCACATTTGTCATATCTCTCAGATACACAATCAGTACAGTCTTGCTCTTCAGCGTTTATTGAAATTTTCACTGTATCTACTATTCGTAGTCGTAATTTTACTCTGTGTGTGTGCGTGTCCATATATATATATACACATGTACACATATGTATATATGCGTACTATTATTTTGTCTTGAATGTTTTAATTGTAGAAACTATTCTCTATTCGATTTCTTTAAGCTACATTTTCTTCGTTATGGGGGAGGGGGGCATTTTGTTCAACACAAAACTTGTTCTGGAGGCTTACTTGGTAAGTACATCTCCATAATTACTCCTCAAATGTACGAAGAGTAAAATTCTCCGTGGCTGTACAGACTGGTGAAGGCAGAATAATACCCCGGCAATGTCATTGCATATCTGTTGAAGGAATACCAGTCGACATTGAAACTGTTCAAGAGGTCCAGCTTTCGGAAAGTCCTCTGTAACTTCGTTTTCCAGCGTTTACGGATCTCATTCAAAGCATTCAGTGGTCGGTTTCCAAGAGGTCCTGTAAGGGAAGATATAAGAAGTAAAAGAAGATGTACATTAAATATACAGTCCGTACAAACAATTGTTCTTTAATTCTTAAAGTTATGTTTGCATTGGATTTTCCCTGAGTAATTAATGATTTTTCCCTTAATTACTGTTATATGTAGACTTTGTCCAAAAATATAAAAAAATCGGTTCCTCGTGTTAAACTGCCTAAACATGCGTCGGTGGGATCCCGATGTTGGATACCATAAATCAAGCGGATCTTTTTCTTTTTTTTAATAAATGTAAATCTTTTTTTTATTATATTACACATATTTAATAAATAATTAAAATTAAATGTCACTTTGCGTGGGCAAGAAGCCCAGTGAGATAGCTCATGAATCATTTCAGTAA
>KZ810435.1:25847-38994 GCA_000696205.2 Oncopeltus fasciatus
AACACTCGCGGCTGCGTTTTTTTGTAATCAAGAACAGGTGGGATAGAGAGAGCAGTGTAGTGAACGAAAAGAAAAAATTGAAATGAATAAAATTTTCTGGGAGATTTCTGGCCCTTTGTCTGTGAGTAGTGAAGAGAGTCTGGGATTGCCAATTTTCCTTTTTGTGTGTTCACTTCACTCCTTTTCTTCTTTTATATATATAAACATTGTTATCTAGTAGGTAGGACCAGAGGAAAAATCTAAACAAATTTTTGAAGAAAAAAAATCTGCCATGAGAAAAAGAAAAAATATCATTCTTCCTGGTTTCAAATAGAAAATATGTCGTTGAAGGACGACCATGAGAAGAAGACTCGGAGTGCGGCATGTCGGGGGCTAGACCTCTTACCACAACATCCCTCGCATGCCGGCGGCATTCTTGGCTCGGCCTCAGAGTATCTTAACCCCCTGCATCGTGAGGGCCCGGCACGCACTCGGTACGGTACCTCGTTTCTTCTGCGCGTGTCTCACGTGTACTTGCTGCTTTCAGGTGCTGTATGGAGACTGAAGCTCTCTATTTGTTTTCCTTTTCTTATGTAAACATTGGTTTTCAGAAAGATTAAACAGTAATTAAATGTTATTAATTGTCCCTCTTTTTAGTTCATACCTTTCAAATAAAACAATTCATTCATGTTTGTGTAATTTTTTTACTTTTACAGAACTTTCCTCGAAATTATACCTTTTTACCCGTGAAAGTAAGTAAATACGCTACTCCAAAAATTGATCCATACATGCTCATTTTTAGAAAATACTTAATGAGTTGGTTAATAGCTGTATAGATGGATAAGGAAGGTTTTAATAGAAGGCCGAAATGAAGAGTCCTTTTAATTATTTATTGTACTTTTTATTTTTATTTTTCCCCATATTATTTTGAAATTGAAAATTATATTGGAAAATATGATAATGCAATAATGAAGTAATGCATCTTTTTTGGAGACTATGTCTAATTAATGTAGTAGGTATTTTGTCAATCTAAGTTTTAAGTCTTTTGTTATTGTCAATAATTATAGAAATTTTGGTTTTCCCCTAAACCTTCTTTCGCCCAGGAACGATTTTAGCCATTAACGTAGTCAAAAAGGTTAGAAAATAATAGCTTATGTACTGAATTTTTTTAAAAATTACAGTGAGTATAAATTTTTGGAAAGAGTCTCGAATATTTATTTATACAATGAGTTTAAAATTTCGCTGAGTATAATTCTCGCCCTCCGTGAGAGGTGAGTGAACAGAGACAGTTTCCCTTTACTCCTTACTGACCCTATTTTTGAATTTTTACACACACACTCTCTACCAAAAGACATGCTTACTTTGCCTCTAGTTAAGATCTGTCCTATTTTTGGCAATCATTATGATCATAGTTTCGGTATTGTTCGCTCAATTCTCCTCCTCACCTTCTTAGGAATTAACTTATTAATAAAAGAACAGTAGCAACCATTATTTACTAATAGCCTTATGTCTATTATTTGATACGATATTACATCCCTGTTGTCCCTTATTCTTTGATTGTATTAATTTTATCTTTTTTAATTTAATAAACTTTTTTGACCTTTTTATTAACAAAGCAAATAAATATTTTTTAAATTATAATTTTACTATTTTACCGATTGTAGAAATTTTTTTATATTGACTGATTTGTAGAAATGTTTACTTTAACCATCTGCACTTATTATTATTTGATTATTATTAAATTGTAAATTGTAACGGCTCTTAGGGTGGGATCATCGATAATGTGGAAAGTTTGTACCTTCTCCCCCTTATTCACCAAATTTAATTTATGAACGAGCGATTTCAGCTCTACCTATTTCTTGGACTGTTCCGCTATGAATTATCGATATTATAAATGAGTACGTGGAGTCATTCGAAAACACTTATTGCTCTACCTAAAACACATCATGTTTTGCTTTTATGTGCGCGCTTGTGTATTTGTCATTGCGTGTATTGAATGTTATGATAAACATTTTCAGAAGCCTGGTGTGTTGCCAGAATAGGTACTGCAGCTCGGGAACGTAATCTTTCTTACAGACAGCACGTACTACTGAAAATTACCGGTAATATTCCAGTCGAGAATGCGTTTACATTTAGTAATTGAAGGACGTTGACTAACTAATCTTTGACACTCCAAAAGCCACAAATCTACCGCTGAAGCTTGATTCTCTCTTACAACAGAATTCTACCTCTCCTTCTGTCACTCAGTGAATGCAGTATGGGGGTAAAATAATTCCCCTTGAAGGATGCATTGTACATAAGTGAACCCAACTTTCAGTAAACTCAATTAATTAGTTAGTTTTCGAGTTATGAATCAATATCATCAAAAAAGGAAAACTATGGCTTGATCTCAACCAAATGACAGATTATCATCACCAATATATACAAAAGACGAGTACCATCGTTGGCCAAATTTAGCTTAGTAAGATTGGCTTATCATATTTCGTCGTTTTTATTGAATAAGATTTAAGAAGCCTTAGAAGAAGAAGATTTCATAGATAAGATTGAGTAATGCTAGTTATTTGTTTAACCTTTTTCGAACAAGAATATCAGATTTCCCTCTAAATAGGTATAATTTCTCCACTTTTGTCACTCTTCGATTATTTCTATTTTATTATTTTTGTGCGTTTTTATTGAGTATTTGGCTCTTGTTATAATGCTGATGAAATATAACGTCTTTTCTGTTACGACAGGGAGATGTCTATCACTTCTTGACCCCTTCCAGTCTACTTCTTGTCGTGTTTTGGTGTGCCAGCAAGATTTCGATAGAAATAATTTGTAATTCAATGTTACTCTATTAATTGAAGAAATATAGGTCAGTCGTATTTGCAATATATTTCGAGTATCTCAAGAATAGCCGCTCTATCTATGTTTACTAAGCAATTAATAAATACTCACCTCCTCATTCGTGTCATCAGGGAAATAATTTTTATGACTTGTTCGAAAAAGGTTTTTCTTTAAATCACTTAAAGGCATTATTTATTTTATGTATAACATGTATATGTAGTTCTATGTTATAATAATAATGCATTTTGTTATGCAGAAGAATATGAAAATTGGCTCTAAAGAATGACACTTTAATGGTTATCTAAACTTTCAATTTTGTTGATGTAATACTTTGTACAAATTTTGTTAATGTGTGTCGTTGTTCTTAAATATTTTCATTAGTCAATCAAGTACTTATTAAGCTATAGCTACTTATTTAAGGATTGAATATCCTTCAATATTTAAAAAAAAAATCTTGGTTTTAATTGTTAAATTTTACATTAAATGTGAGATTTGTTTTTGTTTTATCCACAGTTAGATGAGATGATAAAAACTTCCAGGATGTAGATAAAAGATTTATTGTTATTATCTGCAATAGTTAAAATAATAAATTTGCTTAGCTCATGAATGGAATAAGTCTCTAGTATGATTTATTTTGAAAAATAGATTATTAAACATATATTTGTTTCTCCCAATTTTGAATAAGTGTAATCAATTTGTTTCACTTATTGAGATAAAAATGTCTTGTCACTCTTCAAGTGTGCCAAGCGATTTTAGAAGGTTAGTTCCTTTTTAAAATATGTTAAAATATAAATTTTCTTCATTAATGTTCTGCAATTTTTTAATTTGTTTAAATATTATTGTAAAAATTGTCTGGAAAATTAGTGTATTTTTTATACTAGTTATTGTTCCTTGAACTGGTTAGGTAAATAATTTTTTTTTCGATTAATATCTGTGGTTCGGTCAGCTATCAATTTATTACCTTCTTAAATGGACTTTCACTTTTTCATTTATTTTATTGGTTTTGTATTTTAAATTTCATTTACGTCAAATGTGGATTAGTTTTTTCTTGCTTACTTTGTTAATTAGCTCCTTCACGAAGGACTTGTTTTTTGTGTATATAACGCTATGTATTATGTAAGCCAGATTTAGCTTTATGGAGTAGTGGTTCACTGATATTCGAGAGGTGGTTTTTTTATTATTTATCTTTGTTGAAGTTTTCTTTCGAATAAATTTGAATAAATGTTTTTGTTTTGAATTTATTAGATACCGTTATAAACAAACCTTATTTAAATTCATCCCGCACGTCCCATCTATTTACGCTATAACCAAACGTGTTTGTTGTAATTGAGTCGCTCCATGTAAAATTAAGTAGAACGATTTGAAACAGTCGCTTCTGGGGAAGTGAAGTCCGCCATGTGAGAGGCAAGAGTGCGCTGTGCGAGAGAGACTACGGCACTATCTACTCGGGCGTTATTGTAGCAGGACGCGGAGCCCCGATGTGTCCCGAAAGATAACGAGTTTGTAGAGACTCTGCGGTCTGCTGAGTACATTTTCTATTCAAACTCCTCGGGGGTGTTTGGCGAGAGCATCCCCCTCCTCTCTCGCCAGCCCAAGTTCGAGGCCCGGCACTGATAGTCTTGTGGCGGGGTCTGCCCGTCTACTTAGGCCCACCGCAGTCACTTCTGCTCTCGCCAACTTCACGGGGGGAACCCGTCTTCCCACGTCTTCATTCATTCATCACTTTGATTTCGCTCTTCCTGAACGTGCAGTCACTGAAATAAACACTTGCCTCGAAGTCCTAAATAAAAAAAAAATAAAATAAAAATAATCTCCTTCATTAAAGAATACTTGATATTCTCTTTACTATAATTTGACGGGGGCCTCCGGAATCCAAATGTTCCCAATTATGGGTTTTTAAGTTACCTCTGAAATGTAGATTTTTCTTCAATACTGTTTCCTTCAGGCACTGATAGTAGCGAATCTTTATTCGCGGGTTATTATAACTGTTCAAACCCATCTTCAAAGCCAGAAATTTTTATTATATTTTATTTTTTCATATATTGAGTGACATTTTATTTCTGCATTTCAATTGTACTTTTTGATATTTTCATTTCTGGTAAATTATTATTGTAAAATTTTCCTACATCTCCCTTCAGATTTCAATTATCTTTCCTATCTCTTTGTATTTCTCAAGGTGGGGATATTGCTTGCCCCACTCGTGGCCAGTTTCCTTAGGATGTGAGTGGTGATAGAGTGTGAAATCATTATTCTCCAATGTGAACCAACCAGACCTCATCATGTTTAGTTTACTTATTCAGACTTTAATTTCTTTTTTTTTACTATAAAAGTAAGTAATTTTTAATTTTTTCATATTTTGTAAATATAAAAAGACACCCAAGTGTTTGATTTTCATTTCTCACTCTTAACATCTTACAATTTATTGCAGTCTTCTAGATTCTAATACTGTTACCTCTGTAAATTAACTTTCTTAGTCCATGGAAATCTGTATCTGTTTCATGGCGAAAAATAAATCAGAAAAATAATATAAATCATTCCCTTTGAGTTTATATTGGATAGATAGTTTATTAACAAGAAATCACCGTTCGTCCACTACTAAGATCTCCATGTAAAAAGCCACAATGTACAAAAGTGGTTTGTAAATTAAAATACATATATTCAAACAAGCAAGTAGAACAGTGGTATTCAGGACTATATTGGCACCGATATGATTGCATCTCATCAAATGAGCGGGCAGCATGTACTTATTAGAGCGGAATGAGATTGAGTGGGGATAAAATGCCTAGAAATGACAGCTACCTAGAAAATGCTTTGATTTTACTGTGGGGTCCTAAATTTGGCCGATCTAAGTTTAATGAGTGTGAGAATCTTTTGTAAGCAACAGCTATCTCTTAGACTTTTGACTAATGTTAAAGTTTGAAGGACGAAGTGCCTGTTTATTTTATTTTTTCTCAAAGACGTTCAAATATATTTAATCTTTAATATTGGTATATTTAAAAGGCTCACATTATATGAAAAGTCTTTATAATAATATTATATTCTAATTAATTTATAATAATATCATATTAATATTATTGTTTTACGAATGAATATGTACAAAACTATCATAAACTGCGAATCAGTGAAAATAAATGGTTAGAAACTGATGTTTACTAACTTAAACCTCTGGTCCTTACCCCACAAACCTATTCTATATACCGTATGAAAAGAAATCGTGAAAACGGAAGATTGGTAACGCTTCTTGTCCCTGAATAGGTCTTACTTTTAACGTGAAAATATTCTTCCAGGGCTGCGAAAAATCTATCATGACTTTGTACTTGACGTGAACAATATGTTTTTCTTTGTCAATTTTTTTTTTGTTAGAAACAGGTAGAAATTCAAAAGTTTTACGTCTAAGATACTCATTGTGTGCTACACAATTTTAGTAATATATTTAAAAATTTTATAACACATAATGTTCTATTACTTAATAATAACTTTTATTATAACAAATAGTAATACTGTTTTTAATAACTTGTGGTATTTGAATAAGATTGTTTTGTTGGCCGTAACCATCAAATAGTGCCCTGCCAGTTTTTTTTAGTTAATTGGAGTTTTTTTTTTTCAATTTACAAATAGCAAGAGCGTTGGTAATAAAAGATATTATATAACGTGTTATTTTTATGTAACATATTTTTCTATGTTATTGTATAGTAATAGTAATAGTAATCTTTTTGTTGTAAATATTACTGTCAATTAAAATGTAATAAACTTTATGCAAATTAATCTGCCTAAGACTATAAATTGCCTCCTAAACTTTAATGATTTCTTGTTTTTTTAAAATTATTTGATATGGTGATATCATTGATGTTTTACTGATTAAAATCTAATAGTGAAAAAATATAATAATTTTATTTAGGTTTCTTTTTAGCAGATTTTTCGTTGGGTATTCGTGAATGCCGTTTTTATAGCTAGCTATTCACGTTAGTACCATAACTAACAAATTTTAACGGATTTCTACCGATCTCTATTTGGAGAAGAAAAAATATTTCTATTATAAATTGATATCCAAACACGGTCATGCATGTACGTTCGCACACAAACACATTTGCTCCATGTGCTTTAGTTTTTTAGATTAATGGTTGCTGAAGCGTGGGAAATCTGCTTGGTATCCTTTTTTTAAAGAAGACTCTCCTGACTCTACCTAGCCTACCACAGCTGATTGAATGAGATGGTAGTAGCGTTTTTAGGATAACCGGTTTGTGATACCCTTGGCAATTTGGATACTGCAAATTGTCATGTAATTTTGAACCAGTTATACAATTACTGCTTTGAGATTTTATTTTGCCCTTCTTATTTCTTTATAAATGTATATTTGCTTTTACAATTATATGACTTTTTTTTATAGAGGGAGGGTGTATAGTAGGTCAGTGGTATTTTGAATTTTATTTTATATTTAAGCCACAAATTAATGAAATATGGAATAAAAAATATCTTAAAACAAAACATACGTTTTATAGGCCTATTATTGGATAATAATTTGGGATTTACAGGTATTAGTGGTGGTTGTAGGGTAATCACCCTCTGAATGGCTTAATGACCTTTACACTTGAACTGATCAATCACCCGCAATTAGTCTTCGTATTCCCTCTCTAATATTACATTTCTCGATTAGGTACCTGTGAATGATCATCTATTAATTTTGATGATCCTCTATTATCGCAGTCAATTTGATTACGTGGAAGGAATTCGATGAAGCGGAGCTGTTATTTTATATACTTAATATAATATAATATATTGACTCAGTTATACGTATTTCATGAGAAATTCCACAATGCTACCTACCATTGGTCCATTCATATTTATTGCTTACTAAAGAAGTACTATGCTGTTACGAAGAAGAACGTAATTCACTCTTCACTAAAGTATTAAAATTTAATAATTTCGTTTATACGGGAGTTACATGTGTACTTTGTTAAATTGGGGGAAAGTACATTATTTACTCTATAATATTTGGATTTTTTTGTAAGTCCATATAAAATATTTATAGAAAACGTACATATAATTGAATTGGATTTCTTGTCAATTATGGACAATACAAGTGGCTTGCAATCAACCATACAGTATATATGTATGAGTAGTTGTGAACTCTGAGGATGCCATGCGTTTCCTTAAATTCCGAAATACACTCTTAAATATCAAATATTTGTCCGCCTTCACCTCTCTTCTTTGCACATATATTTCATGCCAAATGAAATATGGACTCATTCTAAAAACCGTTCGACATTTACCTTTCTCTTCTTTCATTTACGTATTTCAGCCATCAGGGTTAGGGTCTCTGGAAATGGGGCACGAGAGTTTGTTTGCCTTCATCGAGTCCAGTGTTTTATGAGATCGACGTTTACAGAGGGACCGATTTTCCTCTCTGATAGCTAAGTTCACTTCCGTCTCTATCCATTGGAAAAAATATAATTTTTTTTCTTCTGAGTGCTCCATTGGTTTAACTATGTATGTTATCCACTTATAACTGTGTGTGTGTGTTTTTTTTTTTGTTAGTTAAACTAATCCAAAATGAATTTCGGACAGCACTGCGAATAATCTATTGAGTAAAATATAATATTTAACCTCATGACCGCAAAACAATATTTATTTTAAATATTCTTATTACATAAAAGAGTAATTGGTCATATTTTCATAAATCGATGTGCCAAAAATATAACAGAATATTTGTTTAAGTCTTTCTTTAATCAATGAATAGTAAAAATATGTATAATAATATGAGTTAAATTATGTATCGATAAGTGAATGTAGAATAGGTTAATGTCGGAATCACTTATTGCAGTTAGTCTTGTGGTATTACTAACACATGTTCGTAAATACGTTACGCTTATTTAGAAAGTGCTGAATGACATATTTGAGCAATACCCACATCTTTTTGTCTCCCCAAAAAAAAATTTTTTCTCACCAAGTTTTCCGGCTTTACGTCATCATGAGGGGCAAGATACTGTCGATATTTTATCGGCAAGAAGCAAAACCAACTTAGTGACCATCTCGACCTGATGGAGGTAAACCTTTCCTGCGAAAAAAAAAATAATTAATGAAAGAAAAAAAAAAAAAAAAGTATTTATTGCTTGAATATCGATACACTTACATCAATTTTTCCCTATGTAACATACTGATGTATATTTTTACTAGAAGAGTAATATATCTGATATGAATGAAACCTATAATTTCTTTTGCCTTAAAATATTTTTTTAAAAGTTGACTTGCTTTGCAATATTTATATGTATGTATATTTATTTTGTTTTTGTTATTTATCATCGAGAATGTCTTAGGGTTTGCTAAGCACCCTGCTTCTCCCTACCTAAAACTAGCAGTTGAGCTACCTTTTTTTNGAATTCAGTAAGACATTGGAAGATAAAGCAAGGGAAGATGGAATCCTTGCTAGATTTCAATTCACGTTGGAGAGACCTACAGGTGGGCATGTATTACTCAGCACATAGTTATTCGAATGTATCTATGCAGAATTCTGAAAATGTCTTGTTATTTCACAAGAAAATGTAATCCCGTTTTTAAGAATTTCCTTTTCAGTGGAAAAATTTCACTACTTAAAAAGTGGCTATATTCATAAAGAATTCTTTGAAAATTTACCAATACTTATAATCCTTCTCATTTTAAATAATTTATTCACTCAGTAAATCGGCCTTATGATCTTAGAGAATGCATTGTTCTTCAAGGGAAGAAACTACAGGCTTATTATTTATGTCCAGTGAAGGCTGGTACATACCCTTTTGTTTAGGTATTGCCTCCTCTCACCATAATAGACACCATTATAGTCCAGTCGATTAGTTTTATATACTATTCCTTTTGCTGGCACCCCAGCATATATGGATTTCCTTTATTTTCTTTTTCTAGGCTAATCAGTAGACAAATTGTGACAGTTCTTTATTAATCCTTCATTGGAGTAGCTCTAAATATGGTCCATTCAAAATTTTTCATGTGTACACACACACACACCCATATGTGAGTGTGCCTTATCAATGTGACATCCACAATGTTTAAAATAATGAAACCAAATTCTTTATTTAAGCTTTTTTTGCAAACCATTAGATGAGTTAGTTAATGCTTGGAATCGGTTGGTGAAAAGGACTGGGTTTATACAGCAAATTAGATTGTCATTAATTTTAAAATCTTACTATCTTTTTTATTACTCGCGTTACAAAAAAGAAATGTGTAGACAAACTTGGTGAAAAATTTAATTTTTTACTCTTATGTTCTAAAAAAAATACAAACAAGAAAGATATTTAGAAATGCAATTTCAAGTGTTAGGCTGGTCCTCTTATATTTATAACGTAGTAATACATTTTGATACTGACCGAAATTATTCATTTTTAGTTGATATTGGATGATGGTAGATGAAACATTTGTAAGTATAATGTATTTTTTGTTATTTTAATTACTTTGGAAACTTTGTAAAACGTAGAGAAATACATTTACTGTTTACTCTCATTGTTCTCTAAAGGTTGTGAATCAAATTTCCTGAGTTACTCAAATTTCCATCTATCATTAGTGATCTGCTCAGATTACGCAAATCCAGCTTGACGGACTATTTGCATCTTCATATTCATATTTACCATTAATAATATGTACAACATTGTACCCGCATGATTTCCATTCTAATTGTCTCTGTAAAGTTCGTGTCAAGTCTGGAAACCATGGCAAAAGCATAGGAAATTCGCCTAGTGTACTATACTTCTTCTTGTTGGACTTTTGTGGGTTGTAAGGGAGCTTGGTGCTAATCTTGGTTGGGATTGTTTTCTTTAAGAACTGGCAGCAAGGGCAAGGTGTTACACCGTTTTATCAGTTATTGTTATCGCTTGCGAGCAGATAAGTGGAGTGTTTTGTTGGAAAACTCAAGGATTTTGGATCTGTTGGAGTACTCCTTTTTTAAGTTTTATATTTTTCGGCGAATATGAATCTTATATATACTATATTACGACTACATGTAAGATGTAGCGTACATCTTACATGTTGTCGTACTTCCTACTACCAGTAACTCGTAAGTTTTTCCATTCTATGTGACTTTGGTTTGATTGAATTTTAATATTCAATTTACTTTGTTACTGTTAACTGTTAATTAGGTGGTGATTTATTATTTAGTTTCAATTTTGGTATGTTAAATAGCTTTCAATTAGGGTTGTACTAAGGAATCATTCCTGTGTAACGAGCCGTTATAACGAAAACGGATAGTGAATTATATGGATTAACCATCCAGACGTTATGGGGGAACTTTTCTCTTGTTAAATAGTAAACCAATCTCTTTATTAACTCCATTGACTGACTAAATATGTTGTTTATTAAAACAAGAAAAATAAAATTTGATAAGTTTAAGTTTTTAATTCTATAATTAAACTGGGGAAATATTTGTCACACGACTGCACATAATAATTGGTATAAGTAATCTTGTTAATTACCTAATATAAGTCCAAATGTGCAGAAGTAGAATAAATTTCTATGAATCTGTTTGCCAATATTATGGGCGACTAAATTGGTTCGTATTTCAGCGAAGTTAATTGTCACTATGATATTAATTTAATAATTTTATGTAACACATGTTGAAGTTGAAATTTCTAATCTTTTATTTATAAAAAAATTTAGGCAAATTAATGAATTCTATTTTTAGTTTAATGAATTTAAATATTTCTTTATTATAGACTTTTTAAGTGTTAAAAAATAAAAAATATTAAACCTTAAAATCTAAGCAATTTTTTCTTTCAATATTTCTATAATAATAATAGTAAGGACTATATTCCTTCTGCACACCATTGGCATATTTCTTTAAAAAATCTGCAATATATTGTTCAGGAATTTATTTTGTTTTTCACAAAGACAAGCGAAAATACAATTTTATGGATACCCAGTTTTGTGCATACTACTAGAGTTGTTGTATCTTACTAAATCCCAGGAAAATGTTTTTCTTTCATGGCGATTATCATACACTCTCGATGACAGTTGGATTTTGGTATTGCTTATACTTTGAATTTTATTTATTATTGCTCTCTTATACTGATTCAACTTTTATCAATAATGTTACTATTCAATTTGGAAGTAAATACATGAAGGGCGCTGTTGTGATTGTACTCCGATACATCATTATTTGCTTCACCTAAAATCTTATTCACTGTATTATTCGAGTTTTTTTTGTCTAACTACGAGTCTTCTGTGTTCTTATGTGCTCTGCACTTGGCCTTTGACAACCTTTAACAAAGTATAATTAGTAATTCATAACATGAAATTACACTAATTGTATAATAATGTTCTTTGACTATATTTACTTTCTATTATCTTTATTAAAAGACTCTGGATGACTGAGAAATAACGATTTTTGTTTCCGAGAGGACAGAGGAAGGAAGTATGAATATATTAACATTTTTTTTTCACATTTTCAATCATAACTTTCTTTTTGATCGCATTGTGAAATGCATTGTAGATTGTTATTTTTTGAGTCATAATAGTTTTATTATTATTTTCTTTTGATTTATTTATTTTAAAATGCTGTTAGATTATAAATCTTCTAAATCCCTACGTATGTAAAATTTTAAAAATTAATTATGGAAACAGGCCTTCTTGCCAGAAGCTAACATATCAATTAAAAAACAATTAAACAATCAAACTCTCATAGATATACTCTAAGATGATTTTAGTTGTGGTTCGGTCGAGGTAGATCCAAAAAAACACAAATTAAAAAAAATGTATTTTTTTAATGAAGGATTATCAACCAACGTTTCGGCTTACATTGTAAGCCATCTTCAGGGCTGTAGAAATACAATGTCATGAGAATACGTCGTTAACGACAGAACAGACATAGAACAAATTTCTTCAACTTATTCTAACATTTTTAATATTCTAAAAACCAACAGCCCTCTGTCTCAATAAACCTGTCAAAACATTTTTCCCAGTTCCAAAGTCACTTATTCCCAATAATACCCTTTTTTTTTTCCTTTGTCCTTTTATTGCCCTCTCTTGTAACAGGCCGCTTACCATTTACACCTTCCGCCTGCCTTGTACCTGCTACCCCCACTCCCTTTTACTTAAAAATTCATAATGTTAGTCATGGAAATGTGAACTTAGGGACAGGACGTCCTCTCTCATCTTCATGATAGGTAGGTGTGGCAAATTACTGCTTTAATGATGTTTCAATTTTTTCTTGTCAATAAGTTGTTTGTTTGCATGTTTTTTTCAAATTGGTTCTTTTTCAAATTGTTTTCATAAACTTTTAATTGTCTTACATAGCTTTCTACATTCATACTCTTGATATCACATTATATTATAATTCTCTATTATACTAATTTCAAATATTACT
>KZ810436.1:5609-19233 GCA_000696205.2 Oncopeltus fasciatus
TAGTGTTAGCCACTCTTTTAACCACTTTGGGATTAATTAATTAATTAATGAAGGGAGCGGTTATCTACAGGTTGCCACCGCATTCTAAACACCCATGACTCAGTACAAAAATAATAAATTATAATTTTTTTTCTTATTAACTTTAAAGAAGTAGTCATCAATTTATTCAATCTGAATTTTAAATAAGACTTTTCATTTTTATTTGCCCTTTAAGAAGCAACTACATTTGAATAGTCTCATTCTCTTTTTCCTTAAATTAGCTTATCTTGTTACAATGAATTAATTTAAAACTATAAGCTTTTCGTTGTGGATGCCCTAAGATAATGAATTCATCTGTTCAATTTAATCAACGTAAGTAATTTTTTGAATCCAATTCAATAATAATATCAATGCCTCTTAGATGACTCAAGTTCCAATCAGATCTTCGCAGTGTAAGCAATTCTTTTGGACGCTCTTTCATTTCAGTATCAAAAATAATCAGTCAAAAGGAGGTGTGAGCATGTTCTTAAAACTTTGACTATTGGCTAACATGATTTGACTAGTCATTACGTATCGAAATAAACCATCCTATGGAGAATTAATTCCAGCAGTCTAAGTCAAAGAAATGGGCAAGATACAGCAGACTAACAATCTCAATAATCAGATATTTAAGCCACCCTAGGAACATATTTCTGCCGTCCGTCATACTTCTAGATAATAATATGTATAATAGTATAATGAGGCATAGAAAGGACGAATAATACAAAAATGGAATCTCAAATCATACATTATTGGTCAAGATTGTGAGAATCGTGAACAGTATAGTAGGCCTTAGTAGATTTCATTTCATTTGATCAAATGATCTTTTTGAAATAACAAAGATCTGCCGCCTAAGTGTAATACCTGCCAAGTTCACCAGCACATCATAGAGGTTTGCCCAGTTTATCAGAATTACTTCACTAGGGAAGGCATTGGAAGAAATATGGCAGAGTGCCTTGGGAACAACCCCTCTACAGTGGATGGGCTGTTAAAGTTTCTTAANCCACCCTAGGAACATATTTCTGCCGTCCGTCATACTTCTATATAATAATATGTATCATAGTATAATGAGGCATAGAAAGGACGAATAATACAAAAATGGAATCTCAAATCATACATTATTGGTCAAGATTGTGAGAAGCGTGAACAGGATTTCAATTGACAGTGGGCCTTAGTACATTTCATTTCATTTGATCAAATGGTCTTTTTGAAATACAGCAAGCAAATAAAATTATAAAAACAAACATTTCAAATCATTATCATCCTTCATTATGACGAAATAAGTATTTCAGAAATATTTATTATATACTACGAAACAATGTATTGAACACAAATTATGTAAAAATGCACTCCTAATAAATAATGTTCGGTGAATATTTTGTGATTAATAAATGATAACTAAAATAGTAGAAAAGTAATTTATTTTGGATTAAAAGTTCTGTCTTTAGTATTTTTTATTAATCATTTATTTTTTTAAACTGTTCGGGTTTTTTACCTATTTCCAAGTACCTTTTTTATAAATCTTAATGACATAAATACGTCATTTATGATTTTGTAATCAATTTTTAAATTAAAAACAGTAAAAAAGTTTTAATTTAGGCCTCATCTCACTATCTACATCTAGCAGGAAAGATTCAGCTGTTAAAAACTTACCTAAAACTCTTTTTAAACCAGTACGTATATAACTGAAATAATTTTTTTCTTTTACAGTTAATAATGACGTAGATATTAGGGATTTAAAATCTTTGAGGGTTTCCTCTAATCCCTTCCTCTTTGCTCGAATTTCATCGACGAAACAACTTTTTTTTTCGCAGGAATTCATAGGTGGAATGAAGGGGTGCTTCAAATTAGGACACTAAATTTTTACTTAATTTTTTATAAATCATTTTTACAATGAAGATATAAATTCAAATAATAGTACTTAGGGAAAAACCATAAATGACTCATTTATTAGCTATTGATCAGTTGAGGTTAGAGTTACACTTTGATTTTATATACCGCATTTGAAATTGCAGTATATAAGAACGACGGAAGTCCAGGTTTTATTGAGTAGTATGTGAATAACTAAAATAATCATATTAAGTAAGGGAGCAATCATTTCAAAGAAAAAAGAAGAGCGTAGTGTTCATAATCGAAATTTGAAGAAATAAATCCTGCAATAAACCTATAAAACTACTTGGACGAAAAAAAAAAAATTCAAAGCAACTGATAAAAATTGACGAATATCTCTACAATCTTAACTAGGCAGCAATTATACTGGTCAGCGTTAAGGGGCAGACAGGTCTGGAAGCCGGTCAGACAGCTTTGCGAGACAGCTGGGCGGACATCCCACACAAATGGGCCTCAAAATAAATGCAGTGAAGATTCCAGCAAGACCAATTTTAATACACCAAATTTTAACTATTTTTTATTTTAAAATAGAATAATTTTAAGCTACTAAAGATTTTTTACTCGGATATTAGTTTCAACAACATTTAACATATCACCAATTTATTAAAACATTTCGAAAAATACAATGAAAATATGAAAATAAAATACATTTTTTTATTTTTTAAAAATAAACTTGTTCTCGTACACGATCAGGTGTGTATACACACACACACATATAGTATTCATTGCGCTTGAAATTTTAAATACATATAGTAATTTATTCTTATTGTCCGATTGACAGTTAGTATAAAATAATAAAAATTACAAGGTGGAGTGCCAATATGTATTCAAAATTAACATATTAAACTTAACATGTAACGGCGTCATCTCCATTTGAGCCTTTGTAGGAGATTATCAGTATATGTTCGGGGTGATAATGCATTGGCCAAGGAATTAGTATGTCTTGGGAGTTAATTATGGAATTTACAGAGATATGAAGGCATTAGGTCTTGGATGGAATAGATATGGTTGATGGGTAAGGTCAGTTTAATAAATAAAAGAGAGCTTTAACAATGGTGCTATGGGCTTTGGACTGGAAGTACTGGATACTTTGCATGTTAGAAGGCTTGGCAGAATAGGTCCCTATTGGTTTGAGTATAGCTTGTGTACTGATAATGTCTATCTCTGCTCTAGAGATATTCATTAAACGAAAAGACAATTGAATCCATTACAATACTCATTTGTAGGACTCGAACCGGGATCTCCTGCTATCCGGGCCGGTGCATTTACCAATTATGCTACCGGGACCAGTCTGATAGTTATTAAATACTTAGTAAAATTAGTAAAATTTACGTGTGATTAAATACTATAAAAAAATTTATAAAATTTACAATATTTTCATCAGTATACATTGTTTTAGACAATACCAAGTGCTTGTTTGTGAATTTGTAGGTACGCGGTTGTTTCATATCACGGATATTTTTTCAAAAAACACTTAATTGAAAATCCACCTAAAACAAAACAGTTTGTGTGTGTGCGTGTGTGTGCAGACTATCATAAACTCAATAAAGCATTACAGATAAGATAGTTAAAAGAGGTCTAATGCACACTGATTTAAAACAAAAAAAATAAATAAAATAAACTCTTACGAGTGAGTACTTTTTCGCAAATCAAACAGCATATAGATAAGAATAAATATTGAAATGCAAATATTGGATTAGTCATATTTTTTGTTAGCAGTAGGTGTATTTTCAAGGAGTCCCACAGGGATAAAGATTTTCCCTTAGTTGTACGTGAAGTCATTCCCATAGCTGGGGGATTGTGATTTCACGGCAGCTCACACTCTCCTACTTCTTCTTCAACGCATTCCCTCACTTTTCTTCTTCCTTCCTCGCTGGAATTCCGACCTCACTGTCACTGACAGGCGAGCGGCCTCTACTTCCATGTACAACAACCTCAAACTGGCTTTTTCTTGAAATAAACCTTACTATTCTGAACAGATTGGCATTTTGTGGCTTAATCAACTTCACAGGGATTAGTTATGGCCAAGCTAAGGTGGCTTGCATATAGGTGAGCAGAAGTCTCGCTATCAGAGACTCAATAAGCTATGAATCTTTGCTAAAAACCTTCCAACTAGTGCCATTTGGCTACTAAGAAAGAATAAACTAATAGTAAACCTGCAGTAACAATATCTATATTTAGATTACTTTGTAAGTAACTTAACATAATGTTATATAAAGGCTATAATAAACTTATTCTTATAATAACATTACTCTTAAAAAGTAGTGGTTTTCTTCTGAAGCTTAGATCAGCGAACCAGCTCAGATAATTATATAAATCTAAATTATTATTAGCAATGTAAAAAAGAGTATCTCGTATCGCGTCTACCCAAAAAGAAGGTTATGACCTCATCACTTTCACAATCCTACGTCACCTTTCGAAAAGCTCTGATCTTCCTGACATTATATATATATGTGNTTTATAAAAAAAATTGTATTAAAACGAATGCTTCCGAACCTACAGTCCAATAATCTTATTGCCAATCATCAGTTTGGATTCCACCATGTGACGGACTTTTATTTATTTTTTAAAAATCTTTTTCTCTTTTTAATAAGCTAATTTCTATAAATAGTTGAAACGGAAGTACAATTTTATTTCTTATTATGTAAATCCATTAATTAAACATCTTATCTTATTATGTTTACACAAGAAACTCAATGTTCAGGAAATACAATATCTCATTGGCGATCAAGAACAGAATTCTCAAGAAAAGATAAGAAAAAGCAAGTGATTCATACACACAACAAAGAATTAGAACAGATAAAATTTTCTCCATTAATGTAGAATCTAAAAAACGCAAATACTCTCGACCTACCTGAAACCAAGCTGAGATAAAACGGTAACAGTTATGGTAACTTTGGTGAAATATTCTCAGACTATAGTTATATCTTTTCTACAATAGTTTAAATTACCAAAAACTAAAACAACTCAAATGTTATTTTTTCTAGCTAAAAAATCTTTAATAATTTGTAAATATTTATACAAAAATAAGATTTGGTCGGTAGGGAAAGGCGGTCTTTAAGCAGATTTTCCAAAAGCTATCCATATTGGTACGAAGACAATTTTATTTAAATCTTAAAAACAAAATAATAACACGAAAAATATTATATCATCCATCTATCCTTCTTAGGAAGATAAAAATATAGGTAATTCAAAAATTTGTGCTTAGTATATCTTCTATCTTTTTAATTAGTATATCTGTATTTCGGTCTTTTTGTTATGAACGCAATTAAGCATAATAATTATGATGTCTTATAATTAGATGTGTCCTAAAACCGAGGGAGGGGAGGTTTTATGGTCAAATCTCAAGAGTGCAGAGCTAAACTGGACTAGTTTACCAGTTAGCAGGACCAGAGCAAAACTAAACGAGTTTAGCTCTGCACTCTGGGATGTGACCTCATCCCATCGGGCAAAATAATTATAATTAAAAGGTTATTTATGGTTTAAATTAATTAAAAGTGGGTGTCCGATAGGTACAGTAGCCAGATAGCCTCATGGAGCACATTGCTTACTTCTTTCTACTATTCTGTTTGGAAAAGTCCAGAGGATTCCTAGCACACTCTTGGGAAGCCACAAACCTAATTGGGAACTGACATGGAAGGTCTCGAACCCACGTTTCGCGATCTCTAGCCAGATTTGCTGCACTCTTCATTACGGGTGTTCCCGTCAGAGAGGCTCGGGGACCTTCAGCGAGAAGTTTCTGACTCAACTGTATTAGGGTCAGCTGGGGTGGGCATGTCTGGCTGATATCAGATAACAAGAGCTACAGTTCCGACGTGATTTAAACTTTTTTATTTCTTTGGAAATAACAATTGTAAATTACCATTACTAATTGATAACCATTCTTCATTCAACAGAAAAGTAGAAGGCAGCTATAAAAGCTTGCTGGCCTAAAATTTGATAGTACACATGAGAGTAGGTCTAGTAGGTAGGATCGAAGAAAAAATAAAAAATATATCAACCAGTTCATCCCAAGTCAAAGTTAAAGGCACATTCATAGGAATCCTCTAAAATATTTACGAAGATACATATATGTGGAGTGATACCCAGTGTATTTTCCTCTAGCAAGCTATGTTCTTGATCAGTGATAATCGAGGTGAAAATCTTTCATTCGTTAAGATATCACAGAAGAAGTGAGAGAATGTAGGTGGGGGAAGAAAGGGTTAAACCTGATCCTGCGGATATCCTGTGAGGAGACGCCGTTTAAACGGTGCGCATACCTGAGGCCGGCAGTCCTGGGTCTTCCCGTCGCCAAAGAGGTAAGCGAGCGGAAAACGAGGAAGACCCCTTGAACACCGGCACCGACCTACCTGTCGCCTCTCCGAGCCATTCTAACGAATCCCACGTCAATAACCCCATTCTGGCAGAATCAGTGAGTTCGTTCCCAGGTACTATACTTACTGATTCCTAAGGTAATAGTACTTTATAATTGACGTATTTGAGATTACCTATTCTGTCAGGGGTAATTAATTGTGGGGGCGCCAGGGTAGCTCAGAGGATCCGTTCAGGTCACGCAATACTGATACTGCGGGTTCAAATCCCACCCAGAGCAATCTTTAATTTTAAAATATGGGCTTGTCCTGAGCCATGGATGCTTAGAATGGGGTGGCAACCTTTAGATAGCCCCTCCCTTCATGACCCTAAGTGGTTGAAAATAAAGCTAACCTTAAAAAAAAAAAAAAATTGTTATTTATAGTCGTTAGAAGTGGACACACCAGATTTTTATCGTTTCGCATAAAAGAGTGATTGAAATCTCCGAGAGCTCTTGACAATAGCCATTTCGAATTAGTACCGCCCATTACTGGAAAAGGAAATATGATATTAGCTGATATGTGTGACATTTTGGATGGAATTATATAAGATACTCTCACTAGGAGTCTTCGCGCTTAAAATCCCTTAGAAAATCATTCATAATATATTGGGAAAAAATGTAAAATTAAACCGTCAATCATTAAACATAATACAGCCCCAAAGCCGCGAAATGATTATTTTGAATGGAAAAGTAAACGCGAAAGTGCTTAAACCTGCTGTCCTAGAACTTGTGTTACCAAATCACAGTAGCTGTAATCGAACTTTGGTCAGCTTCATTAAAGAAATCCTCAATGCAATCCGGCTCTTGCCCCTAATTTCGGTATGGTGGATCGCACTGAAATTGCTGTTAAATATAAAAGGGATGCATAAATGCTCAGATTGAAATCCAAGAGGCGTATTGCCCTAAATTACTAGGGATGGAAAAAATAAAAATAAAACATCCCTTAGGGTTTTACTGGGGAGGACACTGTTGGTACTGAGGTGTTCCTCAGTACCTATAGAAAAAAAAAATAAATAAATGAATAACAATTTATTTCCAGAACTAAGTTACTCTACGCTTTATTATAAAGCTCAACATTAAATATCACTATGAAATGCTAATTCATATTTTTCTCAGTTTCTAAAATTAAAAAAAAAACAAAAATTACATCTAACCTACAACAAGGTGTGATAGTATATTATTTTCTTTACATGACACTTCTTCCGTGGATTATTTATTGTGCCGTGCAAGTTTTCCGACTTTTCAGGGAACCGATTACGCCTTTCACAAAACCCAAAAGCAAGTGTACTTGGAAGGAAATTCCATTGATGGATAAGCTGTCGAGAAGCAATCTTAAAAAAGATAAAATGTCCCTCACGTAGCAGTTAAGTAAATTAAATTTACCGTTTTTTCAATGCGGGAAGGACAATGAGATGAATTTCATGACTAATCTGATATTAAACGCTGGTGAGGGGGGCCCAGGGTTCAAATCCCTTCCTGGGCAAAATTTTTCCGACAAAAATAAAAGAAATCCTAAATCCATGGATGTTTAGAAAGGGATGGTAACCTTTAGATAGCCACACTCTCTCTATCTATATTTCGCTAAATGTAAATTAATTTGGAATTTTGCAATAGAATCCTGAAATAGTGAATTGGGTTCTATATTTTTTTAATAAGGGGTTTCACGATAACCCAAAATTACACTTTTAATTTTCTACTAACATGCGTTTTTAGCAAGCTATAAAGTAAAATGTTATGGAATATGGATGTTTGAAAGTTACAATTCACAGCTATTAAATAAATAATAAAAAACATAATTTTTGGTGAGTTATAAATTACGAATGGTGTACATACACACGCATAAAGTTTATAAAGGTCCATGTTTTTTTGCTTCTTCTAATTATAATCGTCCAGAATTATGATTTGATTTTCTAACAGGAGATCTAGTAATATATAATTATATGAGTCAAATTATATTAGGTATCGGAAAAGTGTATGACCAGGAGCAGTGGTTTATCAGGCAACAAAATCCATTTAAATCTATAGGTTATTTTGAGTTATGTGTAACGAACATTTACATTAAATGTAGTCTGCTAAAAGTCAATGAAAATATGCTTTATGCAAGTAATTTTCTTATCCGTTTTAAGTCAATTGTTTCCAGTTGAGGAAAAGGAAAAATAAAAAAACATATAAATATTTAATTTGGTTGTGGTATTTTATCCCACGTAAATTTCAAACAATTAATGAGAGGGAATAGAATATAAAAAACTATCTGTCCCAGCCAGGAATCGAACCTGGATCTCCTGCTATCCGGGCCGGTGCACTTTCCAGTTATTCTATTCCCTCTCATTAATTGTTTAAAAAAACATATATCTCTACTCATTTTCCTCAGCTCCCCTTCTCTCAAACCTTCTTCAGCTTGTAGGGCCTCAAGTAACTGTGTTACTGTCGGGAAGGTTTAATAGCAATATAGAGGATATGCAGTAATTCCTCCGGCACTAGAGAGGCGTCCGTCCACACGTCAGGCACTTTTGCAGTGGTTTGTTGGGAGTGGGGAGGATTTGAAGATGTCACAAGTTGTGGGAAGGCCCACGAGGGAAGCCGTCAGACATATTGCAGAACAACACTACCGAGAAACAGGCCAGTGTCACCTCTCACTACAGGAAATCAATAACTACATTCCACAATCCACAATCGTTGCAACATTTCTTGCAACTAATTTCTCTGGAAAAAGTATGAAGAATTTGTGGAATGTGTGCACACACATATATATCTATTGCGCTTAAACTTACTATTTCCACACGTATCCTTAAACTCACTCTAATTTTTTGCACTTCGGAAAATAATTTACTTGGCATCTGACATTCCACAATAGTTTGGAAATGTATAAATTATGGTGCAATTTCATATCTTTGCTCTGCAAACATAAATACATTATTTAATATTACTATATTAATTATTATTACTAATTATTGAATACATTTCATTCTAATATACAGATTTTACTTCTACCAGATGCATGTAGTAAAAAAAAGAAAAAATTTATTTACTTATTTATTTATAAGTTATTTTCTTAAATACCACCAGTGAGTTATTATTTGAATTGCGAAGATATTAATGAGACATAATAAAGGTAAAATTTAATTTTCGAATGATAATGTTCTATAACATTTTTACGAAAGACGCTTTTTAAGGAATAATTTTACCGAGTAACTAATGTAACTATGATGGGTGCCGTTCCCCCCACTCTTCCATCCCAGTAAGTCAAAGCAAAGCACTGTTCACGCTCATCCTTGTCTTTGACTTAAAATTAAATTTCAATTTATAGTTAAGATTCAAATTTAATCTTATTTTAAACCATGTTTAATGAAATTTATTTAGATTATGCAGCTCCTAAATAGCCTACTTCTTTCTAATTTTGCTCCGCCAAATGGTTTCTAAAAATCTTAAAGAAGTTTCAATATAACGAAGTTGGTATTTAGATTTGTTTTTATGAATAAAATTGTGTGTCCGGCTTTGGAGCATAAACTTTTTAATTAATAGTAACTAATACCTCTATGTTTTGCACTACAGGTACATATTTTTCTGGCTAAAAGTATATTTATGACTAGAGTGAGACTGTGTAGTGTCTAAAGCGCTCAACTTTTCAAAAAATATATAAACGTAGTGCGTGACTTTTTAGTCATTATTTTTTTCAAATGTAATCGAAAAATTTTAGTTCTTACATGTCTTGAATAAATATAATTCAATGCAATAAATGTAAGGGAATAAAAAAAAAATGTTACTACAGCCTGGACTCGAACCCGGATCTCCTGCTCCGGCTGAGGTAGTAAGATTTTTCAAATTCTATTCCCTTTTATTTATTGTATAATATTAATGGGGATTAAATACCACAACTAATACAATATTTAGATATAATACACTCTTTTTTGTATGAGATAGGGCAAGAATTATTTCATGGCATTAATAATTTATTTCTTTGCGGGAAATCTACTACAGAAAATTCAGCAATATCATTATCAAAGAATTATTTTGAAGTAAATTCTTGAGCAATCTTTGACAATTGTATCCTGGTCTTTAATTTTTATTTTTAATTTTAAACAAACTTTGACCCTACTACAAATTTCAGAGCAGTGTATATCAAATTGTAAACTTCCAAGATTAAGAGCAGAATCCAGGGAGTTTTGTCTCTTTGCTCCAGGAAGACATAATACTACAGGCTGGAAGTTGTGGAGTACGGCCTGAGCCGTTATCGCCTCTCCATTGATAACTCCGACCACACATCCTGTTTCACACGGCTCCGACCTTCAAGGACCCTCAGAGCACCGTACCGTCCATGTTCCTTCGCCGGGAAGGAGAGACTACATAAATACAACTCCCATTGGGTAGGATTGTTCTAAAACCAAACTTTTCTTGTAAAGCAATCAAATTAGCGCTGAGAATGATTCTATATTTATCAATGGGTAAAAAAAAAACTCGTAAGTTATCTTAGGAGGCTTGAAATGATTTTTTAAATTTTATTTTTAAAAAAAATCATTTTCGTTAAAAAGTTTAAAACAAAAACACTTGTGCTTTAAGGCAATTTCAGCTATCTGATTAATCTTTCTGACCACAAAATATCCAAATTATATTCTAAGGAAATATAAATAATAATTTCTGGGTTAATTGAAAAATAATTAATATAACGAACAAATAATACATGAGGAAAAAGGCTATATATTGATTTATTGCTCAAATATTGCTAGTCAATGTTCAAATTTAGTATTTATGATTTTAAAAAATAGTAACCCTCACTAAACATGTTTTTTCATGAAGCACACACATTTGACTTCGATAGCTTAACCATTCTTTCCACTGAACCCTATCAACACAAACGTCTTTTGTCTGAAACCGTTCACATAAACTTACAACACTATCCAGTTAACGACAGAACAGACAGAACAAAANTTTTGTCTGAAACCATTCACATTAACTTACAACACTATCCAGTTAAAACAGAACAGGCATAGAACAAATTTCCTCAACTTATTCAAACATTTTCAACATTCTAAAAACCATTAGCCCTCCGTCTCAATAAACCTGTCAAACATTTTTCCCAGTTCCAAAGTCACTTATTCCCAATAATACCCTTCCTTTTTTCCCTTGTCCTTTTTATTGCTCCCTTTTAAAACAGGCCGCTCTCCCTTTGTACCTTCCGCCTCTTACCTTGAGGAACCCTCCCACCCTTCCTCCATCCCCGGTGTCTGTGGGTAATTTTTTAAAAATTATATTTTCTTTTCAGTCATGGAAATGTGAACTTAGGGACAGGACGTCCTCTCTCGTCTTCATGATAGGTAGGTGAGGTCAATGATGTTTTACTTTATTTAATTATCTTTTTAAGTGGTTGTTGTCTACATCTCTTTAAATTCGCATACATTGCTTTCTAGATTCATACTCTTGATATCACATTATATTATGGTAATTCTATATTATAACATTGTCAATTATTATTGTATTCTCATGACATTGTATTTCTACAGCCCTGAACATGGCTTACAATGTAAGCCGAAACGTTGGGAGATAATCCTTTATTAAAAAATACATTTTTTTTTAATTTGTGTTTTTTTGGATCTACCTTGACCGAACCCCAACTAAAATCATCTTTGAGTAAAAAATAGTAAGTGTATGTCTTGATACTTCAGACATGATTAGATCCACATATGTCTAAGTATTCTTATGTTATTTTTCAAAAGTACATATTTAACACTTATGTATTAGTACTTAAGACTTATTTTTTGAATTCATGATTCCCCCTTCCACCCTCTAGCCGAGGCGGAGGTCATTGCGTGTCGTGGTGAGGCCGGAGATAGGTGGGGTCGGTCCCGCTTTCGGATTCCTAGCAAGGCCTCGTCCTTCCACCGGCTACCGGCCAGTAGCAAGGCCGTCATCAGTCTTCACTCCCAGAGGCTACAACAGCCCCTAAGCTGACAAGGGCTGGTACCTCAAGCCCTCCTCTGTGAGGTGGGGAAGACAGAGATCAACCCTCCAGCACATTTCCTTGGAGAAGGCCATGCTTTTCCACGATAGTGCCTAGACTAGACTTGTCAGAAATGTATCTGAATCATCTCTGATTCTACGAGGAGACGGGAAAAATGCACTTACATAATATATTTTGTATCATTCAGTAACTCTATGTTGACTCTCTTTTTTTTTTTTTAAACCTTTATTTACTTATTACATTCTGTTAAAACTAAAAACATTTTGTAATTTGATTAAAATGAATAGTAAAAATGACATTGAATGACAATCACAAGAAGAGAGAAAGCGACCAATGACACAACTCACTAGATATTTAATATTAAAGTAAATATTAAGTCCACTGTAATGAAAATATTTTTTTTTTTTACTCACAATTGACGATTTCAGGTAATTTACACTCCTATTGAACCGATCGCGCTCAATAACGACAACAGCCTTTCATTTTACACTTAAAAAGCGAAATTTTTTTAAAGAAAAATAAATAAATTAAAATTTATAATTTTTAAATCACTCAACAAATAATTCGGGCCTCCGCGCAGTGGGGATCGCAAGTATGAAAAAGAATTCATTAGGATGACCCAATAGTCGAAAACGTTTGAGCAAGAAATATAGATTATGTGGGGAAGACATGAGTGTTTTATTACTTTTTTTAAAAATTACTTAAATATTTATTACTCTGAACTAATATATTATCCCCGCTGTATTAAAAACACTTTTTGATCTCGCACGTGATAATTCTGATAATCCCCCTCTCCTAATAATCCTATATAGCTCTATAACGAACGTATTTATTTGGCTTTGTAAAGTAACTTGAGTTTGTAGAGTTACTTTACGAAGCCAAATTCCATTAAGAAGAACAACTAAATGAGGCTTCTAGGCATAAAGTTACAAATATACAGTTCACGAAAACACCCACTCGTAAGCGTTCAATTTCGCTGCATAACAGCTGAGTGTTGAGTTTCGTTAATTTATTCTGATTATTGCACCCTCTAAATCCAAAATAAAAAACAATAATAAAAAAAAACCTTTTATATATTCTCACATGACACTTCACTGAGAACCTCCCTCCTATTCTTTTGATTTCGCTCTGTAAGGAACTTAATATTTAAAATTATGCTTAAAAGTTATGTGAAATATTTCAGTAAGATACAAACAACTAAACTACGGTTTCTAAACCCTAAAAGTTTAAAACTTAAGGTTCATGTAATCTCCCAGTTTTATTTGTTTAATTTCGCTGTTAAAATATGTCTTTTAAAATTAACATCAAAGTATTGAAGTTCATTGCTTACAACTAAATATGATGCCTGCTGCATCGAAAAACTTAACCCCAACTCCTATAGGTCCGATTTTAAAGACCTGTCGCCTCTA
>KZ810436.1:32808-42943 GCA_000696205.2 Oncopeltus fasciatus
CCCTTCCCAATGTACTGAACACCCTTCCAATCGAATACAACATTTAATTGGTCAATGTCACTGATCACTGTCATTCACATCACCGAAAGAGACTCCAGGTTGCGAGGTGGGGGCGGCGGATCAGCTGAGGACAGATACACCTGCCCTGGGTGTGGGAACCGCCCCGATCGTCTTACAGGTGATCCCGCACTCGTACCCTCGAGCCCTGGGAACTGCCTGGGGAAAGCAGAGCGGCATTCACCCCTCCGACTTTGTTTTGGATTTCTACCGGTGGTGGCTCAGACTCCCACACCCTCCGTCCTGTAGGGGAAAACATTGCTAAATCATTTCTAAACGGAGCAAGAACTTTTGAAAACGAGTAATTTTACATATTTAAATAATTATTAGATGGAGAAGCCAACCTATCATTTATGAAATCTAACGAAATCTTCTTCTGATTTAGAGAAGGCGCAAGGCGGTGAGGTTCAAAGGGTAAGGAGTCCAAGGGTGCAGGAACAGAAAGAAAGAGGTGAGTTACGACAGTAATTAATTGTAATTGTAAACCTATAATTTTCCAAAACGTACAAGATATTGGAATAAGTTCAATGTCTGTTCTGCTTTGCATGGAACTATCATACCTTCTATTATCCGTCTTCATTGGTTTCTGCAAACCATCTTTGATGAAACCATCTGAAACCAATGAAGACGGATAATAGAAGGTATGATAGTTCTATATTCGTTGGTAGTTATAATAACCCTTTAGATTATTTACCTAATTTGCATGGTTTCGGATAGAAGGCGTTTAAGTCCATAAGGCTCTGATGAAACAATAGTGAAGATGTTAGAACCAATTGTTTTTCCTTATTCTATAAGCGTGTTTTGTGGAGGCAGCCTTATAATTTTTTTTTTCTAAGGGAGGGGCTATCTTCAGGTTTTCACCCCATTCTAAACATCCATGGCTCAGAACAAGCTTTTATTTAGAGATAAAAGTTTGCCCTGGGCGGAATATGAACCCGCAGTTTCAGGATTGCTAGATCCAAACGGAACCGCCCATGAGCCACCCTGGCATCCCACTTTTTTTCTTCTTCATTAATTTCAGCCATTAAGAAAACAATTTACTGACGTTACGTTAAGTTTACGTTAAGTAGCAAAACGCTTAAATACTGATTTAGTTTATTTTCAAATGTGCGGAGTACAGGTAAGAAAGCATACTCAAATTTACACACAACGTCCTCACTCAAAATAAAACTATGGGCAATGAGTTTTTTTTTTTGTCAATCCTACAAAGAGAAATGAGACAATAACCATTTTAATTACATTATTGCGTATTTATTTTACTAAGTGTTTAATTAAAAACCGGTAATGAGGAATTTCAGAAACACCGAGGAATGCAAAATGAATCCTGATCTAGATCCAATTAAAAAGACACGATGGCGATGTCGAATTCATTAATCGCTTTCGGACCAACTCACAAACTGTAGGTAATTGAAAAGAATGATACTTTTTTTCTCGTACCTTCCATTACATTTTATATATCAGATATATCGGCCCAAATAACACGAGAAAGGACTTTACGGGTTAGAAGTGGTTCCTGCTGCTATAATGACTGGACATGGGCCGTTTCCCCGGTAGCTCAGAGACTTTTTTATTTATATATATGTTTTTTAAGTAAATGCTCTAATTATACAAATAAAAAAACATAATTTAAGAATGATCCCTTAACTTAAAGGCCTTTTTGATGGCAGTTAAAGTGAACTTGCGTAAGCACAGGATACGAATATGTAACTCAGAGAAGCATTTAATCTTTTACATGCGATTAATAACATATTTATTTATATTAAGATTCTTTAGTCTAGACAAGGAAAGTTCAAATAAAAATATTAATTGACTACGATACTGGGGAATTAGCTTGGCATAATCAACTCCTACGTGGAACACTTCTTAAAAATGTGGCCAAACACACCCACAATAGACACACCTTATTTTAAGCTTGTTCTAACCAAGATCGGTGGGTAAAGAATCTTAGAAATTCACTAGAATAAATGTAATAATACCAAGGGGAATAGATTTATTTCTTTGCGGAATGAAGAACTGAATGAACAGTGTTCAGTTCGAAAGAATCAGGGACTTCAAGCTTGGCAGGTTTGTGATTTTTATCTGACTACGGACTTCAGCCCAAAATAATTTTTTGATTCCAAGCTGCGTGTTAAAAGCATGTCGATATACGACAAGAAAGGAGAAATCGATAGGCCTTAAATTAGGCCCAATTGTGGACAAATCATTTCAACATTTATAAATAGACACTGCCCTCTATAAAACACAGATGATAGTAATTAAGCTACTATCACGCAGATGCTAGAAAATTGTAGCATTTATCAAATGTAACTAACTGGTGTTAGGAAGTACGTAGGACGATAGCTCGTAGGAAGCGAACGTGGGACGACAGAGCCTGTCTTCCCACCAATTCACAATTCCCATTGAATTGAGGTCTAATCGCTCAAGTATTATCAACCTTGTTCGTACATGGAATGTTGTTCCAGATGAAAGAGTATATTAAAAAAATAAATAAACTTTAATTTTGTAAACATTAAAAAAATAATAGACAGTATGATAAATAATTCCTCAATATACTACATAAATCTATAAAAATAAGAGGGGACTAATTATTATTTTTATTATTTCTAAGCTATATTTTTGAAAATAATGCCAATTCATTATGTATTATGTATAATGAAAATAAATCATGTCAATAAAAGTTATGAAAACTGCTATAAAGATACAAGTAATTTTGGAGAAGAAATATCTATCCATTTAATCAAATAAAAAACTGAGCCCAAAGGCAAACGGAAACTTTCATATTTCTTTAAACTGACATCAATGTCAGTGTAATTTGTAAAATACAATTTTACAATTCTCTCTCGTAAAAATTCAATTAAAATGTATTTGCGGCATTTCACCATGTGGTGCACTGAACTGGTCTGTTGCTTATTTAAAAAAAAAAGATTTCAAAGGGTTAAGATGGGGCACCGACAGTAGGCTCCTAAGTAGGGGTTGCTATTATTATTAATTACTATTTTTATTTTGATGAAAAAAAAAACAACCAAAAGCGTACAAAATCAACGCAAGGAATAATGTGTTCCTAATTAGTTGAGCCTTTCATTGTTTAGTGATGCTATTTGAATTATGTAATTACAATACATATTAATAACTAGTTTGTTTATCGCAGACACACACACATATTTTATAGTTTAATTTTTTTCTCTCGATAAAATAAATATCTAAATCGTTTAGATCATTGGGCAATAGGAACAACAAGAATTTTGAAATATCTATATTATTACTGGTAATAAATATCGTTTTTTAAGTTAGTTCGAATTTCATTAAATAACTTGTCCGACTAATATATATTTTGTGCCTAAATATAAATTACAGTTTGAAGATATGTTCACTAGAATTAGCATGTTCACGTAGGCTTCGACGGTCGTCAGATGTATTTACCGTTCCTTCTTCCGGGTTGGACTGTGTCAAGTTATTGTTATTTGCAATATCATGCCAAGCTTTCGCACATCATGTGATGGCTTCTTCAGGTTCTCTTTTCAGCCCTGAAGAAGCCATCACATGATGTGCGAAAGCTCGGCAAATAACAATAACTTGACACGGTCCAACCCGGAAGAAGAAACGGTAAATACATNGAAGGCGAGCAGAACTTATTTTCATGGGAATTGATGGGTTGCCGTGACTCAGAAGACCCAGTTCTCGCAACCCGTTCGGAGAAAGAATCATTACAGAGTCTTTGCCATCAGTCCTCTTCAAAACGCCGATGAGGTATGCAGAGCGTGTGCTACGCGTCAGATGGTTTAGCGGCTTTCGGCAGGCTGAACACAAAGCAGGGTCAAAGACATTCTCATCAAAGTAAGCATGGGATAAGTGATAAGATGGAGTACAGCAATCAGGGAATTGGTAGAATTTGGTTTCTAATCATTTCCTTCTACACGTAAGACGGAAATAATACCGTGGACTTAAAAAAAAAAAACCAGCCAAAAATATTACTTCACATTCATTTTGATGCCAGAAAATATTTTTCCCTTATTGGAAATAATTTCAAATTCGGATATTTCTAACATTTTTTTTTAACTAACTGAATCCTCTAATAAGATTACCCCGTTACGTTACCTTAAAATCGAGTTGTGTATGTCTAAGTGCTTGTTTGACCATTTGAATCTACACTGATATATTATATATATCATATATATTATATGATATATACATATATATAATTGATAAGAGAAGATAAATTTTCGCAAAATGTCACGAATGTCAGTCTAAATGTACAAAAGGATTAACAAAATAATAGAATCCAAAGAGAATATTTCAAATTTGTTCTGTTAAATTAATCACACTTCTTCAAACACACACATATATAAGCATGTCTTGGCTTAATCTATATCGCTAGATATTTTGTAAATTTAATAATGAGTTACAAGGTATTAGAGAGTTAAAGGAAGCCTCCTACTATATTAAAATATTTATTATTAATTGTCTTTTGCCTTAATAAGTTTTTAATAAGCATGTATAGGACTAGGAACATTTCTGTCTATTTCATTTTTAAGTTTAAGTTCATATTTCCTTGAAAATATAACACATATTTATAAATATATATGTGAACGTATCCTGAAAGATTAAGCACTCATTCCTGAATGAAATCCAGCCTTGGCGAGCTTAACTCATCCCCTCTAAGTCGTTTATGCCTTACTTTTAGAATGTAATGACGAGAAATAGGAAATTGCTTTACGAAGCCCGCAGAAGGAATGCCGGATTACCGTGAGAAGATACGAAGCGGACGAGATATCGGAGAAGTGCGGACAGGATCGAGCCAGGGTCACAGGGAAGTTCCTCTGTCGGAATGGGAGTCGTTGCCACGAGTTTCGTGTTGCCAGGTCCGGTGTCGGCGAGGGACATGCCAACGACACCGAGCAGTCACGGGCCGTCGCGCAACCCTCACTTTTGGGGGGTTCGCTCTGTACGCCCGAAGTACAGGAGGTCGTCATCCCGGCATTTAAATGCTTAAATAATTCCTTATAAACGGGATAGTCAAAAGTATAAACTTCTAAAGCATGATAAAAATACATCAGCTCTCCAATGAAGTAGTTTTGTCTTAGAGAGAAATTAGACAGTTACAATCATTGACTGGTCATCAACTACAGTTTCAGATATGTGAATTTGGTTGCTCAGGACAGTAAAGACGATTTTCCAAACTCATTTTCTATAAATAAAATTTTTTTTTTTTTCATGAAGAGAGGATTATTAGAAATTCGGTCTTGGTAGTTGAAAAAAAAACTAATTTATAACCAAAAAAGTTTTTATTTTGGCCTAAATTTCAGGCTCTCATTAGCCATATAAATAAGTTGTATTTGGCACATTTTTTTTTAAATTATGTTTTTTAATATAAGATAATAATTGACTCAATTTGGTATCACAGACACTATTGCTTGTGCATAGACATTACATTTACAGTTTAATAAAATTAACTGAAATCTTTAGTGTTCAGATTAATCAAGATTCAGACTTGCCTATAAATATTTTATTTTTCTTTAGATAACTTAGTTTTCTACTGTGTCTAGGGAGTCAGCACTACTGCCAATTCTGCTTTTTACATTGTTTATGTTTAGATGGACCACTTACAAAGTTAAAACCTTAGAAACTGTGTTTTCTTGAAACTTTATTTTCTTTTAAAATTTACAAAATTATGTTTGAGCCTATAGCTCCAGATATAAAATTAAAACCACATAAAATATGTAGTAAACATGGGGGGAAAAGCAGGCATTTCTCAGAACTGTAAAGCTTTTAATCCATATTTGAACTGTTGAGTTTATTAATGAAACCCAAAAGTTTCCAACAGTTTTGTCATTTCATTCAATCCTCATAAGGAAGCATAAGAATAAATAAAAGCATTACTTACTTCTTTATTTAAAAAATAAGGTCACTTATTTTCAGTACTTTAAAAATTAAAGATTCTTATTACAAAGCAGAAGATTATTTCAAGTTATATGCATATTATTTATTTTAATTTTCAGAAATTACAAACCATTGGAGAAGATTTTTGTGGCCTTGATGTTAATACACCTCTTGGTGGTGAAACACCTATGACTGCAGTTCCTGTTCTTTTAGTAAACCAACATCTCACTGCTGTTGCTGCAACTTCTACTGGTGATTTCACTGTTGTGTTTCTTGGAACAGCTAATGGGCGACTGAAAAAGGTATGTTATGTTCCATATTTTAGAAGACTTGATGTGATAATNTTTGCTCTCCTCCTCTAAGATTTCATTGCCCGTGTTACTTACTTCAATGACCTATTAGAAAGAGACCGTCACGGAGGTGCTAACTAATCTAAAAATATTTAAGACGTTTCGATAATGATTTATAGAAATCACAGTAAATGAGGAAAATTATTTTAAATAACACACGAGTGCAATAATTATGTCCACTCAAACATCGTAGATAAATTCGTAAAATATCCCTTAATAGGTGTTTTATTGTAAAAATATTATAAAACAAAATCTTTGGAAAATTACATTTTACAACTATTATGCTCTATAAACTTTTTTCTAACACTAATAATAAAAAAGATTATAAATTTTCCTTTTTTTCTAATCATCTCCCCTTCCCCTCATTCTATTTCAACCGAAAATAAATAATTTAATAGCTAGTAATACAATGCGTAAATATCGAATTAGTTTTTATATTTTGAAAATTAGATAGCCCGCCCAATACTCGAAATTACATTCTCAAATGCCTTCCTTAATAGGGGATTTGAAAAATGTTATTGAATAAAATTTGATATAATTACATGTTATTCATACTTTATGCTCTATAATTTTTCTTGAAGCAAAAAATAACGAAGGCATTAAGATTTTAAATTTTGGTTTACTTCTAACTACCCTCCCATCCTCCCGATTTTTATAAGAAGTTTAAATACCGAATTTGGAGTCTTTTAAAAATTACGGATAGATCGTGTACAATATAAATTAATACATATAAATTTTAACAGGCCTTAATAGTTTGAGTTCACGGTGGGAAATCTGCTAAAATAAAAGAAAAGTTTTCGAACAGGAAGAATAGTATATGTACCTCGGAAGCGAGTAGGAACAGGAAGAATAACGGGAATGATCGACCTCATGTTTAAGACAAATATAATATGAATTTACAAAATAAATTATAAATTCAGATGACGGAGGAAGTTGTAAATAGTAACGTGGTCTTCTTCAGGAATGTATAATGTCATCCAGGCCAAGCAAAATTTTAATATTCAAATTGCGGGCTAAAAAAAATGTTAATTGAAGGAACATTTACAATAAATAAAAAAAATAAGGTTATATTTACAATGCAGTTATTCAATACTATTTTAAGAAAACAAATAATTAAGATTAATAATAAGAAATAACTGAAAGCAAGAGATCAGGTGGAAAATAAAATTTCTTCATTTATACTACTTGCTACATGAGACTCCATGGCAAATGCTTTAATCTAGTGATTCCATGTTGAACATCTGAAGAGGTTCTCGTAAAAATGCATGAAAGTAAAGTCAGGATAAGATGAATGTCTCGTATTGATGCAAATCTTTCTCTATATCTCTCTCTCTCTCTCTCTCTTTCTGTCTATTTATCTCTCTCAAATAAATACTCAAATACATTTAATTCCGTTCTTTCGCCTGAAACTGGGTCTATATGAAAATTTGTATACTAATACTCACATTGATAATGTCATTTTTCGAATAGATATCTTATTAGAACCGGAAACTTTATAAATTATGAAATTATTGAAACGTCTAACTAAGGGACAGTTAAGCAGCAGCCATAAGAAAAAATGAATTTACATTTAGAAGGATTTTCATACTAGTTATATTGAAAAAAAAAACAAAAAAAATAAGTGTCAATTACTTCAAATCCAAAACCAAACCTAATCCCAAGACCAATCCTTCCCCATAGTGTTCAACTAACTCCTAATGTAAATAAAATTTATACAAACCATATTGTTATCTTCTCCTATGTAGGTAAAAACGGTGAACATCTGTTGAAATTTGCGTCATGTGAATAGAATAATTTCCTCACGGGCATCCTTTTAACACATAATTTAGCCAGGGCGTAAAACTTTCTACGGCTTGCAGGATTAAATAAATCCATTACAAATTTTAACAAGATTATTAACAAGGCACCTCCTGAAAATGAATCTAAAAGTATTGCCAATAATTTCGATATCTTGTTTTGAACATTGCTACTATAAATTCTTAATATTAATAACATTTGAACATCTAGTTACAAAACAATACTTGAGCTTGCTACTGGCTGAAAATGGACATGCCAGAAGAAGGATTAGAGAAAGAATAAAATTAATAATTTTAACTGGGAGAGATGACACTTTCTTTGCATTATATCTCTGTCTAATAAGATGAATAAGATGCGGAGTTGGCTCTCTTCATTGTAAAAAGTAAAATTTAAAATTTACTTAGTCGTTATTACGAAGCGTTAGGAAACATGTATATAAATAGGTAAAAAGTCTAATTTTACAAAATTTATTGTATGCTACTTTAAAACTTAACGCATACTTAGTCAAATATTTAAGAATGAAATTTCAAATGTTTGGCCGGCCTTATGTAGTGTACATTTATAATGTAGAGAAATTTCTGGATTTGGGCTTTCTGAAGCCATTGATTTTTTGTAATAATGGACTCTTTTTTTTATTTCTGTTAAAGAAAACTTTCACACATCACAGGTCCAAAGTATAATTTTTAAAATTAATTTCTTGCATAATTTTTACGAAATACGCATATTAAGAAAGATATTTACGAGTAACACTGCGATAACTCAGTACTTCTCCCACTCATACTTACCGGTCATCATAAATTTCGTATAATTTGTTTATGTGGCATGAGATATGATGTCTTTAAATGGAATAATTAGGGGAACTTATTTTCTAAATATATTCAAAAGTGAATACTGTCACAGTACTGATATGTCTTTAGTATATACATACACAAGATCAAAATATTCAAATTAAGAAATTAAACGATATTGGAGTCATATGTTAAATAATGTGGCGTATTTCAATCCACTTTTAAAATTCAAAGTTAATTACTTGATAACTGCTCAATATTTTTTTAATTCAAAATAAAATCGTTCTAATGAACACTAGGAATGGATATCATGCGTCAAATCGAAAAATGTCCGTCGCCTAGTAAAGAAAGCAAATTTTCCAAATGTTTTGATTACTTAATTCAATATGCACTTTCATATTAAGAGTAAAATATTACTTTGCCCTTACTTGTCAATAGGAAATATGAAGTGAAAATGCAATAAGGAAATGTCGGGAAGTTCGGCTCTATAAAGAGAGGAAGGATTCTATTCTATACTTTCCTACATACATTTCCAAATTACTTTCTAAATATTTTCTTTGAGTAAAGGAAAAATGTAGAATACAAGATTATTAAATTATACTTTATAAATACATATTTTCAACTATTTCTCAAGTATATTTATATGTGAATCTTCCCTTAACCCAAGGCAGATTTTAATCTTTAACAACTTCTTCAAATATTTGCCAAACGATGCTTATGTATTGAATTTAGTTCTCTCTTTATTAACAGTGGGGTGCCCTCACAAAAAATAATTTAAAAACAAGTAATATTTGTGAAGTAGTATCAGACAGTTTTTGTATCGTCATACTTTTAAAACAGCGCGAATTATAATAAAATAATGATTGACGGGGATTTAACTTCTAAAAATCATCCAAAAATCTTAAAGTGAAATGGTTCGACGGTCAACTAGCTATCTCCAAACTGATATGTTAGGAGCTATCTCTAGAACCTTTTATTTAATACTGAAATTGACAATAGAAAGAGCGTTAGATGCATTTCAGGCAAGTTTTTGATCAGCCGGGACTGTTATTGACCAAATCATATATCTCTGAACAATTACAAGGAAAGATGTTCACGTAGGCTTCGTCGGTCGTCAGATGTATTTACCATTTCATCTTCCGGGTTGGACCGAGTCAAATTGTTCTTATTTGCCGAGCTTTCGCACATCATGTGATGGCTTCTTCAGGGCTGAAAAGAGAATGAGAGTTGTAAAGAGAGATTTTTAAAAATCCAGATGGTATATAT
>KZ810440.1:2844-16201 GCA_000696205.2 Oncopeltus fasciatus
GGGGTCAAATTGAGAGTTCATATTTTTAAATTGTTCAAACAGCCAAGGGGTTTCAGATGTTCGGGGTACAACAAACGTATCGAGCTTTTCATTTTGTACTCCTTGAGATTCTTTCCAAATTTCCAGAGATTATCCTTTAACTAGATAGTATATAAGAGAAGGGGGGGGGGGGACAGGAGTTTAGTCTGAACAATACAAAAATCACGTACATAATCAGATGGGGATGACCTAATTTTTAATTTTTTTTCAAGAAGAAAATATAATTCGAAATGATTCCTAATGCCTTTTCTTTTAAAATCTGAAAATTATCTTTTGCTTGAGGCGTATTTTACCAACTTCACTGTGTATGCATTTGCAATTCGAATATTGCATGGAAATATTAACTAATTTTGTGGAGTGATTTCATAAAATTTTATCAATCGGCAAGCTCTATCTTTATTTTATCTTTATATTTAGATAGTTGACTTTTTTTATACTAAAAAAAAAGAAATTTTTTAACATTGACTGCAATGTAGGTGGATATATAATTTTATACATTGCAGTCAATGTTGTGCCGTAATCTGTTCCGTGTAAATAATGAATTTTTAAATACACTAAGTCTTTTAAAATTTATTTTAGTTTCATTTATTGTTATATTATTTGTATCTTTTAAAACGTTGGTCATATTTTGAACTAGTTTAATTCAGTTTTCTCCAGCAAAAAGACAGTCAATCCATCTGCAAGTATAATGACTTAATCAGAAGATGTAATTTTGTTTTTGTTATTTTTACCAAGTCTATATCGATATTGCTTCGTAAATTGATTTATATCCTGCAGAACCAAAAACAAAAGTAAAATTGCTTGTTTTTAATACTTGATTTTTTTTATTATATTAACTCCTCTTTTTGATTTTAGTCTAAATAGGATTTAGAGCAATTTTATTGCCGTACTACAATATATTAAAAAAAATAAACAACATTAGTTCAGTTTATCAGTAATTTACAAATCACACACGGTTTACACAGAAACACACACACACTACAACTGATCCCTATTTTGACGTATGGACTCGAACTGTGGGGAACTTCTAAACCCTCCAACATCCAAAGAATACAGTACTTCCAATCCAAATCCTCATAATCATAGTTAATGCACCCTATTACGTCGCAAACTCCTTACTCCACAATGAACTTAAAATCCCTTTTGTTAAAGACGTCATCATAATCAGTTTTAATAAATTCCACTCTGATCTTCCCATGCATCCCAATCCTTTAGCCCAAAACTTATCCAGTATTACCCATCCTAATAACCCCCCACGCCGCCTGTATAGGAAATGGCCGCGTGACCTCCATTTCATTATAATAATAATTTAAAAAAAAAATTGTAAATATTGTAAATAGTGATTTAGGAGTATTGCCATTGGGCAGCTTCTCCATCCAGCGAAGTACACGCTAATTAAAATTGTTTTTATTTATACTATTATTGTATCAGCCTATTAAAAAGTGCACAATAAGTGCAGAATATAATTACTAATGAAGTTTTTATTAATAGCAGTGAGGATTGGAAGTAGACCAACCTCTCTGTTTATAGATATACGATCAGATTGTGCATACAAATATCTATATGAGTTTGAATAAAACTCTGAGGTCAGGCCATGGGCGCATGGGTACATACTGGAGGTCACTGAATCCCTCGGGTCTCGGAGCCAACGGAAGTAATCCTATATATTATGTATATTTTCTTGTCTTTTCGGTTGGCTATATCTATCGGTTGGATATATATATATCCTTACTCGGATATGTTTACTTTGTCCGCACAGAAAGGATAAGGTAATGAAGAGTGGGAGTGTGGAAGCAGGTTGTTCGCCCTCTGCAAGTCGTAAATGCGTCGCCATCTCCGAACAGATCTCAATCCAGTCTTGTCAGATCTGAATGGCAGATAAAGATTTACGTTCGCGCACTAAACCTTCCCCGACGAAGAGGAAGTCCTTTGTAGCCTTCCTCTGCTGATTTTCATTCTCCCCTCCGCCGACTGCAACTTTCATAATAAAGTAGAATGTGTAAAAGGGAATTCTTAGTGGAATTCCTATTCGTCAAAGTTGCTCAGCGTATTTTCTGGTTTTAGAGTTGTCTCGGGTGGGAAGGGGTGGGGGGAGCCATGTTACGATCGATCAAAATAGTTGGTGCAAATTGCAGAGTGTATTCTCCCTTCGTAAAATATGAACATAAATCTCTACCACAGGTCTAAAATTTATCGTTCTCTTTTATTCACATTTAGAGTTTTGAAAAACATAAAATATAATAGTGGAATTTATATATGTCACTATATAAGTTATGGATTCAATAAATTTATTTGTCAATACTTCCCTTTCCGTTATTTCAAGTCTGCTTGTATGGATTATTCGGATTGTGATTTTTTTAGTAATAAACTGAGGAGTTTAAACAATCAAAATTTCTATAACACTTAACTCAAACTTATTGAACTTTTAAAAATATAAACTNTAATAAACCACAACTAAATAATTATTTATAAATGAAAATTAAAAAAGTAAATAACGAGAGTCAATAAATAGCTAGATAATGTCAGCTCCACCGAGTATAAGACGATGTATTCGTCTTTCTTGTCGGTCAGGTTCGTTAATTGTTTAAAATTTACGTGGGATAATAAACCACAACTAAATAATTATTTATAAATGAAAATTAAAAAAGTAAATAACGAGAGTCAATAAATAGCTAGATAATGTCAGCTCCACCGAGTATAAGACGATGTATTCGTCTTTCTTGTCGGTCAGGTTCGTTAATTGTTTAAAATTTACGTGGGATAATAAACCACAACTAAATTAATATTTATACATATATAATGTATAACAAAATATTAAACGTTATATATATCATTTAATTAAATAATAATATTTAAACAAATCTCTTCAACTCTCAGCTTTTAGAAGAGTACAACTCTTTATGGGGATGTCAGAAGTTAAATCACATAAACTTCTCACTCAGCAAAATTTAATCGAGGATCCATTTCTTAACACACTCTCTCTCTCTCTCTCTCTCTCTCTCTCTCTATATATATATATATATTGAGTATATTCAATTTTAAACAGATCTTAAGCTGATACTTAAAAGCAGTGATGAATAATATAAACGCTATAAAAGACACATGAACACATGGTACCAAGGTGGTAAATCCCCTTGAGGAAATCTGTTAGAGTTAGACGAATGTAAATATATTTGAGCATATTTTCAAAGCGATAAGAGGTATATTGATTTAGGCAATGTAATTGCCAAGTATAGAGATTGCCTAATAAACTTGCAAATACAAATTTACATACACATTAATACACAACAATTATGGATTAGAAGAGCAAACAGATATCAGTCTTGGCCTGATTTCTTAAACTCAAACTTAAGCTCAAATGACATGTGCATTCAACGTGAGATATATTTTATGTGTAATTAATAGCAACCATATTATAAAAAATAGTCTCGTATTTTATTTACTTTCTTTTTAATTTTGTTAACTCAAATTTCTGAAGGAAATGGTCGGTTTATGGGAAACAAGTATGTAATTATATTTAAAATTGCCTTAATTTGTAATTAGTATTCTTATATAGAAATAATGAAACTAAAAAAATGTTGCATTTGTTATTGTTAATGATTCATGAAATTAAGTCTATTATTCACATCCTCCATTCTACAAATCGCCAGTTATACATTAAGAAAAATTTGAAATTTTGAGCCGAATTCTTTATAAATTTCAGTCATTGTTCTATCTGTTGAAATTTAAATTTCATTTCTATCCTTTTTTAAGCTAGAGGAAAAGCAAAATTTATAACACCAGTTCCTTCAGGAAGTAGTGATATCAAAGGCTCCCGTTTTGATACTAGCGTCACGACTGAAGCTCACTCTGGTAGAGACGTTTGACACTAATCAATCAGGAAGGAATTGACCCATGATTATGTCTACCGCACGCTAGCCACTACACTTCAGGGCCCCTAGTATAAATACATAGTTCAAACTACATTTTATTCCACATATATATATNAAGTAAATAACGAGAGTCAATAAATAGCTAGATAATGTCAGCTCCACCGAGTATAAGACGATGTATTCGTCTTTCTTGTCGGTCAGGTTCGTTAATTGTTTAAAATTTACGTGGGATAATAAACCACAACTAAATAATTATTTATAAATGAAAATTAAAAAAGTAAATAACGAGAGTCAATAAATAGCTAGATAATGTCAGCTCCACCGAGTATAAGACGATGTATTCGTCTTTCTTGTCGGTCAGGTTCGTTAATTGTTTAAAATTTACGTGGGATAATAAACCACAACTAAATAATTATTTATAAATGAAAATTAAAAAAGTAAATAACGAGAGTCAATAAATAGCTAGATAATGTCAGCTCCACCGAGTATAAGACGATGTATTCGTCTTTCTTGTCGGTCAGGTTCGTTAATTGTTTAAAATTTACGTGGGATAATAAACCACAACTAAATAATTATTTATAAATGAAAATTAAAAAAGTAAATAACGAGAGTCAATAAATAGCTAGATAATGTCAGCTCCACCGAGTATAAGACGATGTATTCGTCTTTCTTGTCGGTCAGGTTCGTTAATTGTTTAAAATTTACGTGGGATAATAAACCACAACTAAATAATTATTTATAAATGAAAATTAAAAAAGTAAATAACGAGAGTCAATAAATAGCTAGATAATGTCAGCTCCACCGAGTATAAGACGATGTATTCGTCTTTCTTGTCGGTCAGGTTCGTTAATTGTTTAAAATTTACGTGGGATAATAAACCACAACTAAATAATTATTTATAAATGAAAATTAAAAAAGTAAATAACGAGAGTCAATAAATAGCTAGATAATGTCAGCTCCACCGAGTATAAGACGATGTATTCGTCTTTCTTGTCGGTCAGGTTCGTTAATTGTTTAAAATTTACGTGGGATAATAAACCACAACTAAATAATTATTTATAAATGAAAATTAAAAAAGTAAATAACGAGAGTCAATAAATAGCTAGATAATGTCAGCTCCACCGAGTATAAGACGATGTATTCGTCTTTCTTGTCGGTCAGGTTCGTTAATTGTTTAAAATTTACGTGGGATAATAAACCACAACTAAATAATTATTTATAAATGAAAATTAAAAAAGTAAATAACGAGAGTCAATAAATAGCTAGATAATGTCAGCTCCACCGAGTATAAGACGATGTATTCGTCTTTCTTGTCGGTCAGGTTCGTTAATTGTTTAAAATTTACGTGGGATAATAAACCACAACTAAATAATTATTTATAAATGAAAATTAAAAAAGTAAATAACGAGAGTCAATAAATAGCTAGATAATGTCAGCTCCACCGAGTATAAGACGATGTATTCGTCTTTCTTGTCGGTCAGGTTCGTTAATTGTTTAAAATTTACGTGGGATAATAAACCACAACTAAATAATTATTTATAAATGAAAATTAAAAAAGTAAATAACGAGAGTCAATAAATAGCTAGATAATGTCAGCTCCACCGAGTATAAGACGATGTATTCGTCTTTCTTGTCGGTCAGGTTCGTTAATTGTTTAAAATTTACGTGGGATAATAAACCACAACTAAATAATTATTTATAAATGAAAATTAAAAAAGTAAATAACGAGAGTCAATAAATAGCTAGATAATGTCAGCTCCACCGAGTATAAGACGATGTATTCGTCTTTCTTGTCGGTCAGGTTCGTTAATTGTTTAAAATTTACGTGGGATAATAAACCACAACTAAATAATTATTTATAAATGAAAATTAAAAAAGTAAATAACGAGAGTCAATAAATAGCTAGATAATGTCAGCTCCACCGAGTATAAGACGATGTATTCGTCTTTCTTGTCGGTCAGGTTCGTTAATTGTTTAAAATTTACGTGGGATAATAAACCACAACTAAATAATTATTTATAAATGAAAATTAAAAAAGTAAATAACGAGAGTCAATAAATAGCTAGATAATGTCAGCTCCACCGAGTATAAGACGATGTATTCGTCTTTCTTGTCGGTCAGGTTCGTTAATTGTTTAAAATTTACGTGGGATAATAAACCACAACTAAATAATTATTTATAAATGAAAATTAAAAAAGTAAATAACGAGAGTCAATAAATAGCTAGATAATGTCAGCTCCACCGAGTATAAGACGATGTATTCGTCTTTCTTGTCGGTCAGGTTCGTTAATTGTTTAAAATTTACGTGGGATAATAAACCACAACTAAATAATTATTTATAAATGAAAATTAAAAAAGTAAATAACGAGAGTCAATAAATAGCTAGATAATGTCAGCTCCACCGAGTATAAGACGATGTATTCGTCTTTCTTGTCGGTCAGGTTCGTTAATTGTTTAAAATTTACGTGGGATAATAAACCACAACTAAATAATTATTTATAAATGAAAATTAAAAAAGTAAATAACGAGAGTCAATAAATAGCTAGATAATGTCAGCTCCACCGAGTATAAGACGATGTATTCGTCTTTCTTGTCGGTCAGGTTCGTTAATTGTTTAAAATTTACGTGGGATAATAAACCACAACTAAATAATTATTTATAAATGAAAATTAAAAAAGTAAATAACGAGAGTCAATAAATAGCTAGATAATGTCAGCTCCACCGAGTATAAGACGATGTATTCGTCTTTCTTGTCGGTCAGGTTCGTTAATTGTTTAAAATTTACGTGGGATAATAAACCACAACTAAATAATTATTTATAAATGAAAATTAAAAAAGTAAATAACGAGAGTCAATAAATAGCTAGATAATGTCAGCTCCACCGAGTATAAGACGATGTATTCGTCTTTCTTGTCGGTCAGGTTCGTTAATTGTTTAAAATTTACGTGGGATAATAAACCACAACTAAATAATTATTTATAAATGAAAATTAAAAAAGTAAATAACGAGAGTCAATAAATAGCTAGATAATGTCAGCTCCACCGAGTATAAGACGATGTATTCGTCTTTCTTGTCGGTCAGGTTCGTTAATTGTTTAAAATTTACGTGGGATAATAAACCACAACTAAATAATTATTTATAAATGAAAATTAAAAAAGTAAATAACGAGAGTCAATAAATAGCTAGATAATGTCAGCTCCACCGAGTATAAGACGATGTATTCGTCTTTCTTGTCGGTCAGGTTCGTTAATTGTTTAAAATTTACGTGGGATAATAAACCACAACTAAATAATTATTTATAAATGAAAATTAAAAAAGTAAATAACGAGAGTCAATAAATAGCTAGATAATGTCAGCTCCACCGAGTATAAGACGATGTATTCGTCTTTCTTGTCGGTCAGGTTCGTTAATTGTTTAAAATTTACGTGGGATAATAAACCACAACTAAATAATTATTTATAAATGAAAATTAAAAAAGTAAATAACGAGAGTCAATAAATAGCTAGATAATGTCAGCTCCACCGAGTATAAGACGATGTATTCGTCTTTCTTGTCGGTCAGGTTCGTTAATTGTTTAAAATTTACGTGGGATAATAAACCACAACTAAATAATTATTTATAAATGAAAATTAAAAAAGTAAATAACGAGAGTCAATAAATAGCTAGATAATGTCAGCTCCACCGAGTATAAGACGATGTATTCGTCTTTCTTGTCGGTCAGGTTCGTTAATTGTTTAAAATTTACGTGGGATAATAAACCACAACTAAATAATTATTTATAAATGAAAATTAAAAAAGTAAATAACGAGAGTCAATAAATAGCTAGATAATGTCAGCTCCACCGAGTATAAGACGATGTATTCGTCTTTCTTGTCGGTCAGGTTCGTTAATTGTTTAAAATTTACGTGGGATAATAAACCACAACTAAATAATTATTTATAAATGAAAATTAAAAAAGTAAATAACGAGAGTCAATAAATAGCTAGATAATGTCAGCTCCACCGAGTATAAGACGATGTATTCGTCTTTCTTGTCGGTCAGGTTCGTTAATTGTTTAAAATTTACGTGGGATAATAAACCACAACTAAATAATTATTTATAAATGAAAATTAAAAAAGTAAATAACGAGAGTCAATAAATAGCTAGATAATGTCAGCTCCACCGAGTATAAGACGATGTATTCGTCTTTCTTGTCGGTCAGGTTCGTTAATTGTTTAAAATTTACGTGGGATAATAAACCACAACTAAATAATTATTTATAAATGAAAATTAAAAAAGTAAATAACGAGAGTCAATAAATAGCTAGATAATGTCAGCTCCACCGAGTATAAGACGATGTATTCGTCTTTCTTGTCGGTCAGGTTCGTTAATTGTTTAAAATTTACGTGGGATAATAAACCACAACTAAATAATTATTTATAAATGAAAATTAAAAAAGTAAATAACGAGAGTCAATAAATAGCTAGATAATGTCAGCTCCACCGAGTATAAGACGATGTATTCGTCTTTCTTGTCGGTCAGGTTCGTTAATTGTTTAAAATTTACGTGGGATAATAAACCACAACTAAATAATTATTTATAAATGAAAATTAAAAAAGTAAATAACGAGAGTCAATAAATAGCTAGATAATGTCAGCTCCACCGAGTATAAGACGATGTATTCGTCTTTCTTGTCGGTCAGGTTCGTTAATTGTTTAAAATTTACGTGGGATAATAAACCACAACTAAATAATTATTTATAAATGAAAATTAAAAAAGTAAATAACGAGAGTCAATAAATAGCTAGATAATGTCAGCTCCACCGAGTATAAGACGATGTATTCGTCTTTCTTGTCGGTCAGGTTCGTTAATTGTTTAAAATTTACGTGGGATAATAAACCACAACTAAATAATTATTTATAAATGAAAATTAAAAAAGTAAATAACGAGAGTCAATAAATAGCTAGATAATGTCAGCTCCACCGAGTATAAGACGATGTATTCGTCTTTCTTGTCGGTCAGGTTCGTTAATTGTTTAAAATTTACGTGGGATAATAAACCACAACTAAATAATTATTTATAAATGAAAATTAAAAAAGTAAATAACGAGAGTCAATAAATAGCTAGATAATGTCAGCTCCACCGAGTATAAGACGATGTATTCGTCTTTCTTGTCGGTCAGGTTCGTTAATTGTTTAAAATTTACGTGGGATAATAAACCACAACTAAATAATTATTTATAAATGAAAATTAAAAAAGTAAATAACGAGAGTCAATAAATAGCTAGATAATGTCAGCTCCACCGAGTATAAGACGATGTATTCGTCTTTCTTGTCGGTCAGGTTCGTTAATTGTTTAAAATTTACGTGGGATAATAAACCACAACTAAATTAATATTTATACATATATAATGTATAACAAAATATTAAACGTTATATATATCATTTAATTAAATAATAATATTTAAACAAATCTCTTCAACTCTCAGCTTTTAGAAGAGTACAACTCTTTATGGGGATGTCAGAAGTTAAATCACATAAACTTCTCACTCAGCAAAATTTAATCGAGGATCCATTTCTTAACACACTCTCTCTCTCTCTCTCTCTCTCTCTCTCTCTATATATATATATATATTGAGTATATTCAATTTTAAACAGATCTTAAGCTGATACATAAAAGCAGTGATGAATAATATAAACGCTATAAAAGACACATGAACACATGGTACCAAGGTGGTAAATCCCCTTGAGGAAATCTGCTAGAGTTAGACGAATGTTAATCTATTTGAGCATATTTTGAAAGCGATAAGAGGTATATTGATTTAGACAATGTAATTGCCAAGTATAGAGATTGCCTAATAAACTTGCAAATACAAATTTACATATACGTTAATACACAACAATTATGGATTAGAAGAACAAACAGATATCAGTCTTGGCCGGATTTCTTAAACTAGTCCTTTAGTAATTGTGAGCAATTGAAATCGTCATAAATAAATTTGTACAATAAAGCTCAAATGACATGTGCATTCAACGTGAGATATATTTTATGTGTAATTAATATCAACCATATTATAAAAAATAGTCTCGTATTTTATTTACTTTCTTTTTAATTTTGTTAACTCAAATTTCTGAAGGAAATGGTCGGTTTATGGGAAACAAGTATGTAATTATATTTAAAATTGCCTTAATTTGTAATTAGTATTCTTATATAGAAATAATGAAACTAAAAAAAATTTTACATTTGTTATTGTAACGAAAGTTTGTTAATCATTCATGAAATTAAGTCTATTATTCACATCCTCCATTCTACAAATCGCCAGTTATACATTAAGAAGAATTTGAAATTTTGAGCCGAATTCTTTATAAATTTCAGTCATTGTTCTATCTGTTGAAATTTAAATTTCATTTCTATCCTTTTTTAAGCTAGAGGAAAAGCAAAATTTATAACACCAGTTCCTTCAGGAAGTAGTGATATCAAAGGCTCCCGTTTTGATACTAGCGTCACGACTGAAGCTCACTCTGGTAGAGACGTTTGACACTAATCAATCAGGAAGGAATTGACCCATGATTATGTCTACNACACACACACACACACACACACACACACACACACACACACACACACACACACACACACACACACACACACACACACACACACACACACACACACACACACACACACACACACACACACACACACACACACACACACACACACACACACACACACACACACACACACACACACACACACACACACACACACACACACACACACACACACACACACACACACACACACACACACACACACACACACACACACACACACACACACACACACACACACACACACACACACACACACACACACACACACACACACACACACACACACACACACACACACACACACACACACACACACACACACACACACACACACACACACACACACACACACACACACACACACACACACACACACACACACACACACACACACACACACACACACACACACACACACACACACACACACACACACACACACACACACACACACACACACACACACACACACACACACACACACACACACACACACACACACACACACACACACACACACACACACACACACACACACACACACACACACACACACACACACACACACACACACACACACACACACACACACACACACACACACACACACACACACACACACACACACACACACACACACACACACACACACACACACACACACACACACACACACACACACACACACACACACACACACACACACACACACACACACACACACACACACACACACACACACACACACACACACACACACACACACACACACACACACACACACACACACACACACACACACACACACACACACACACACACACACACACACACACACACACACACACACACACACACACACACACACACACACACACACACACACACACACACACACACACACACACACACACACACACACACACACACACACACACACACACACACACACACACACACACACACACACACACACACACACACACACACACACACACACACACACACACACACACACACACACACACACACACACACACACACACACACACACACACACACACACACACACACACACACACACACACACACACACACACACACACACACACACACACACACACACACACACACACACACACACACACACACACACACACACACACACACACACACACACACACACACACACACACACACACACACACACACACACACACACACACACACACACAATCTGTTTCGAGGAGATGGCAGTCGGTCTTTTCGAAAAATCACTGTACATTATGAACAAAAGAATCTTCGAGACAAAGCAGTTTGAGTTATAGTGATTACATAAACCAAAGTTATTTATATTTAAGCATCGACTATACCTAGGATTTCATAATTATCAATTGTTGAAAATTTTCGTAACAACGTTCTGCAAAGACGGTCATGAATTTTATGTAGATACATACATACATACATATATATATATATATAAATTTATCTGGTTCTCAATGTATGTAGTCCATATATTTGTGTAAGTGTACACCCTTGAAGGAAATCAAGTTATATATATATATATATTGTAAATATATTATTATATGTTTTCTATGCCAAATATTTGGAGTGCAGGATGAAGCAATTATGTGTAAGAAATGAAGCTTATGTGTGATGCATGAGGAGACGTGTTGATCCTCAGCTACCAGGGTGGCATCAGTGTCAAGTGAGCTGTGAGATATGGCTACTAAACAATAGTAGAGCCATTTGTGGGATAACAGCTGGCAGAGCGGCGTTAATGGGCGACAATGGCAGTCCCTACAGCTGATTTTAGTAGTCAATAAAGCAGTATATATACGGATTTTAGAATATATATATACACACACACACACACACACACACACACAGGTAATGGCTACTAAAATCAGCAGTAGGGACTGGCATTGTCGGCCATTAACGCCCCTCTGCCAGCTGTTATCCCACAAATGGCTCTACTATTGTTTAGTAGCCATATATCTCACAGCTCACTTGACACTGATGCCACCAGGGCTCTGAGGATCAACACGTCTCCCCATGCATCACACATAAGCTTCATTTCTTACACATAATTGCTTCATCCTGCACTCCAAATATATGGCATAGAAAACATATAATATATATATATATATTATGTGTGTGTGTGTATATAAAACTGGATGGATACATAGAAAGTTAAATTTCACAACTTTAGTAAAGTGAGGTTATTATGATTAAATATTGTTGTCCCATAAATACAGCCTAACCGGTCTCAGCCGAACTCGACTGGTTGTACCCATATCAGTCGCTAAAAAACATTCATTCAGCAGTTTGAAAGAAAATAAAAAAATATAACATCTGTGCTTCAGAAACTTCTCAGGATCTCAAAATTTGGTGTGAATATGATGTAAGTCGTAAACACTAGAGAGATGAAATCATCATTCATTGGTGTTTTACCAATATGTACCTACAATAATGCATTTATAAATATCCGTAGGTAGGAACAGACTATATTTTAAATTTTACTTGTTTAGGATGAATGAATATTCGAATAAATAGTTTCATAGTTCTCAACCTAAATAACTTGATTTTCTTTAGGGTGTAATCTTACACAAATATATGGACTACATATATTGAAAAACAGATCAATTTATATATATAAGTAGTGATATCAAAGGCTCCCGTTTTGATACTAGCGTCACGACTGAAGCTCACTCTGGTAGAGACGTTTGACACTAATCAATCAGGAAGGAATTGACCCATGATTATGTCTACCGCACGCTAGCCACTACACTTCAGGGCCCCTAGTATAAATACATAGTTCAAACTACATTTTATTCCACATATATATAT